>JAWPHD010006771.1:0-139532 GCA_037043455.1 Cyrtodaria siliqua
ACTGTAAATTTCACCAAAACAGTGTCATTTTTTCCCATATGCATACTATGCCAGTTTTACCCTAAGTCTGTTGACATGACAATAATAGCATTAGCTCCAGACACGTTACCACGTAAATTCCCATATCTTTTTCAATGACTGATATTTCTTTCTTAGATTTTCCATATATATAAAAGAATAATGTCCTGGCAATTTTCCAAAGTGTTTTAGCTTGCTTCCTTCAATTTTAGACTATTGAAATGTTGATTTAGTACCCACCCACCCAAAATATACAGAAAATTAAAAAGTTCAACAGAAAAGTCTAAATAATTATCTTCAGTAACAACATTAAGCATTCATTGTACACTTTAATTGCTCAGCAAAGACCATTAGACTCATTAAGAGTTATCTTTTGTTTATATGAAGTCGTTTAGAAAATAAATTCCACAATGCAGGGATATGTATGTTGAAGGTGTTTGGGAACAAGGCGAGATTGTAGACATGGCGACCACTTGTTGGATAATCTCCATCCTCAGCACCCCGAAGTATCATATTACAGCCAAGATGATCAAAACACAGTATGTACAAGTGTTTGGTCACATTTCCATACAAACTTACGTACCAAAAAGGTGTGACTTGTACCAAAGAATCATGAAAGGAGATGAAAAAAGACGTCAAAATGGATTTAAAAAAAGGCATATTTTCTTTCCGAACAAGGGAAAAAATGCTAAAATGACAAAAGAAGTTGAGGAAAAAGTGCAGTACATTCGACCGACTGTGCAAGAGGAAGAACTTCTGCGAGACGAACCAATTAAGCCTGAGGCAATGTCTTCGACAGTTTTCTCGGATCCGCCACGCTGGGAGTGTTAAATTCCTACGTAGCCAACCAGTTCAGCCTTCTATGAGTAAATGTAACAAGTTTGCCAGCAAGGACCAAGTGTAAGTACCTTCAAGGTTAAACATTTTGATTACAACAGTGAATTAAAAGTTGATTTAACTGTAATTTTCTTGCGCCAAATGTGTAATTAATGTCTTAAACTAAGTAAAAAGTATATGATGCATGTTGTTTTCTGCAATTTCTGACAAGAAATGATTAAAATATACTCCACTAAAGGAGTATATAACACTAGGACGTCTAATACATTGATTTATAAATATTTCCCTGTTTAAAATAAATTTCTAATTGAATTTAGAGGTAGAATTAGGCTTAGGGTAAAATAATAACAATCAAAGGGAGATAACTAAAAAATACCAAAAATCATACAACACTAAAATACATTAAAATAGTAAAAAAAATCATCAAACATGATAATATTTGTCACAAATCAACTGTCATTTCAGGCACAATAGCAAGCAAAGCTGCTACAAGCTGTTCCACACAGGAAAAACTGTGGGACATGATGAACACAGTCATAAAGAGCACGTCTCGAGGAGTTTCCAGGTGTAGGGGGAAATTGGCCTTTGACAAGACTAGTGAAGAACAGAGGGGCTTTGCCTGGCGTGAGAGAGTCATTTGTAGCTCTTGCAAATACCGCTCGACTATGTTTAAGCTGTATGAGGAAGTAAACAACGGAAAGAGGGGCTGCAAAGCCGCGACAGCAAATGTGGGATTAAACATAGCCATGACTCAAACTCCAGTTGCAGCACACCAGTGTGAGAAAAATGATGTTGGGTGCCAATATTCCAGCTACATCTATGTCGGGTATGCAAAAAAGTGCATCAAAAGTATATGAAATAATTAAAAATGAAAATGTTGCCGATATGAAAAGACGACGCGAACAACTGAAAAAAATTAATCGGTGGAGAAACAGGCCCAAAAGGAAGTTGCTGTGCAGTCTGACGGCATGTACAACAACAGTCTATACTCTGGGGTGGGGTAAAACCCCATTCAACCCGCAACACAGTGCACTTACACTTGTGGTGGAACATCTCACAAAAAAGAAGCCAAATAATAGCTCTGGAGACAGTAAATAAACTTTGCTCAAGCATGGGTTTCATACAGGAACAGATGAGATGTGTGATATCAAGGGGTGCAGTGTGCACTTCAACTGCAAGCATGGAAACTAATATTGGAGATGAACAAAAATGGGCAGAAATGTGTTTCAGGGACATGCATGAGGATGGATTAGAGGTGAAATACCTAACAACTGATCCTGACACCAAGGCCTATCAGGCTGCAGCAGAGCTTTATGAAAAAAAAATTAACCAGCACCATGCCTGAACATCAGATTGACACAAGACACTTGGGCGAGAACCACAGGAAACAAATAAAACGCAGCTCTCATGTACTGAACTGATGCCCGGCAATACAAAAGCATACCGACACACAACGATACGTATCGATTTGCCATCGATATAAGCAAACGGTGTCAGGCAGAATTCGAAACAATTCACGGTCAGGAAAATGGAGATTTTAATGCTATAACAACCCGTTTAAAACAAATGTGTGGGCGCTATTAAAAAGTGCTATAGTGCTAATCATACACACTGCAAGTTATTTTCAAGTGTGTGCAGTGGTGAAAAAAATTATAACTGGATTGTGAAAAGCTGCTTCTTACCACCCACATTTAAAATAGACTTGTCAAAATCTGAGAATGAGACAACTTTACTTGAATGCATAGAGTACAGACTTTCTGAGGACACACTTAGTCAAACAAAATTAAACACAACACTCAGAAGGTGGAGGCAACAAACAGATCAATTAAAAGATCCTTACCGAAGAATGCAACGTTTTCACGTAATTTCCCAGGTAGAGCTCACAGTGCAGTTCACAGTGTCAATAATGGTCCGGGGGAGTCGATCAGGCGACTGTGCTCAGTTGCTGGCTGTCCTATTCCGGTAGGTGGAAAAGTCGATCGCAGTCTTACAACTCAACAGGTGCTATCTGAAAGACAAAAGAAAGGGAACGATCAATAGCTCATAAATTAAAGCGCAAGCAAGACGGTTGAAAATGTATACACTTTACGCGCAACATCAAGAAGAAAAAAAATATATTCGCGGACAGCTGTTGAGAAACAAAGTCTTGAAAGCACGTACAACCAAGCAGACACTAAATGTTGCTTGTCCGAGCACATCATCCCAAGACCACGCTTATACCAGAAGACCTCGAAATAATACAAAATTACGTACAAAGAGGCAGGCTACAGTGTGCAAACCCACACAGGACCCAGCTTTAGCACAATAACTCCTAGACATATTTATCGACCTAGCCTCCAAGACCAAATGTGAGGGATTCACACAGATTTTATTGGGCACCGGTGGCTAACATCCAAGTCCAATCCATGCTCATCCAGTCTCGGGACCTCATGGTGAAGCAGCCTATGATGCAGCATATAAGATACCCTGTGAGCCCTTTCAAGGTAAATACTTCCATCTGGCCAACAAACACGTTTTACACCATATCCACACCTATCCCTGCACCCCACCCACTGCACACACTTATCCTCTAAGAAGTAAGACCCCACTGGCCAATAATCAGTATTTTTTTGAAAACTTTGATGAATTTTCCCAAAGAATTTTTCAATTTCCATTTTTTAATATCACAACAATATTGTCGTCTGCTATTTCCCCCAAAAAATAAATGTAAACGAACCAAATCAGCTTCCGACTGTTGGAGCACCCTCTTTTACATGCTGTGCTTTAGGTCATATACCACTATTGCATTTTACATAGGGTTACATTATAGCCTTTTGGCCCTAAAACACATTTTACACATCCAAGGGAACCTTTTAGGCTACTTTATTTTCAAGAACTATCCTAGACTCACTTAAAAAAGTGCAAACAACTGGGGCTTTTGTATTGTTTTCACCTACTTTCGGTTTGATGACGGTGATGACCGTCAGGCACGCAGCAAATAAATGTGAATTTCTGACAATTTACTATACCTGCAATTTTCTCAATAAAATAGCCCAGATGCAAGAACAAATACATATTTATTTTTTTTATCACCTACACATATTATTTTGACATTTTATGTACATCAGTTATGATTAAGGCAATTCTACCCAATCAGAAAATAGCTCTTTCGAAAAAGATATACCCTAATACACCCTATACTTTTTTCAGCCAATCAGTAGCCCCAAAACAATAGTGGTATTTGACCTAAAGTGACGCAAAAATGTACCAATTCAATTATTTGCTTCGCTAGTTTGATACAATAAACATTTTCGAACAAAATGATATATTTTTCTTTATTCTACTGTAAATTTCACCAAAACAGTGTCATTTTTCCCATATGCATACTATGCCAGTTTTACCCTAAGTCTGTTGACATGACAATAATAGCATTAGCTCCAGACACGTTACCACGTAAATTCCCATATCTTTTTCAATGACTGATATTTCTTTCTTAGATTTTCCATATATATAAAAGAATATGTCCTGGCAATTTTCCAAAGTGTTTTAGCTTGCTTCCTTCAATTTTAGACTATTGAAATGTTGATTTAGTACCCCACCCACCCAAAATATACAGAAAATTAAAAAAGTTCAACAAGAAAAGTCTAAATAATTATCTTCAGTAACAACATTAAGCATTCATTGTACACTTTAATTGCTCAGCAAAGACCATTAGACTCATTAAGAGTTATCTTTTGTTTATATGAAGTCGTTTAGAAAATAAATTCCACAATGCAGGGATATGTATGTTGAAGGTGTTTGGAACAAGGCGAGATTGTAGACATGGCGACCACTTGTTGGATAATCTCCATCCTCAGCACCCCGAAGTATCATATTACAGCCAAGATGATCAAAACACAGTATGTACAAGTGTTTGGTCACATTTCCATACAAACTTACGTACCAAAAAGGTGTGACTTGTACCAAAGAATCATGAAAGGAGATGAAAAAAGACGTCAAAATGGATTTAAAAAAGGGCATATTTTCTTTCCGAACAAGGGAAAAAATGCTAAAATGACAAAAGAAGTTGAGGAAAAAGTGCAGTACATTCGACCGACTGTGCAAGAGGAAGAACTTCTGCGAGACGAACCAATTAAGCCTGAGGCAATGTCTTCGACAGTTTTCTCGGATCCGCCAGCTGGGAGTGTTAAATTCCTACGTAGCCAACCAGTTCAGCCTTCTATGAGTAAATGTAACAAGTTTGCCAGCAAGGACCAAGTGTAAGTACTTCAAGGTTAAACATTTTGATTACAACAGTGAATTAAAGTTGATTTAACTGTAATTTTCTTGCGCCAAATGTGTAATTAATGTCTTAAACTAAGTAAAAAGTATATGATGCATGTTGTTTTTCTGCAATTTCTGACAAGAAATGATTAAAATATACTCCACTAAAGGAGTATATAACACTAGGACGTCTAATACATTGATTTATAAATATTTCCCTGTTTAAAATAAATTTCTAATTGAATTTAGAGGTAGAATTAGGCTTAGGGTAAAATAATAACAATCAAAGGGAGATAACTAAAAAAATACCAAAAATCATACAAACACTAAAATACATTAAAATAGTAAAAAAAATCATCAAACATGATAATATTTGTCACAAATCAACTGTCATTTCAGGCACAATAGCAAGCAAAGCTGCTACAAGCTGTTCCACACAGAAAAACTGTGGGACATGATGAACACAGTCATTAAAGAGCACGTCTCGAGGAGTTCCAGGTGTAGGGGGAAATTGGCCTTTGACAAGACTAGTGAAGAACAGAGGGGCTTTGCCTGGCGTGAGAGAGTCATTTGTAGCTCTTGCAAATACCGCTCGACTATGTTTAAGCTGTATGAGGAAGTAAACAACGGAAAGAGGGGCTGCAAAGCCGCGACAGCAAATGTGGGATTAAACATAGCCATGACTCAAACTCCAGTTGCAGCAACCAGTGTGAGAAAAATGATGTTGGGTGCCAATATTCCAGCTACATCTATGTCGGGTATGCAAAAAAGTGCATCAAAAGTAAATGAAATAATTAAAAATGAAAATGTTGCCGATATGAAAAGACGACGCGAACAACTGAAAAAAATTAATCGGTGGAGAAACAGGCCCAAAAGGAAGTTGCTGTGCAGTCTGACGGCATGTACAACAACAGTCTATACTCTGGGGTGGGGAAAACCCCATTCCAACCCGCAACACAGTGCACTTACACTGTGGTGGAACATCTCACAAAAAAGAAGCAAATAATAGCTCTGGAGACAGTATATAAACTTTGCTCCAAGCATGGGTTTCATACAGGAACAGATGAGATGTGTGATATCAAGGGTGCAGTGTGCACTTCAACTGCAAGCATGGAAACTAATATTGGAGATGAACAAAAATGGGCAGAAATGTGTTTCAGGGACATGCATGAGGATGGATAAGAGGTGAAATACCTAACAACTGATCCTGACACCAAGGCCTATCAGGCTGCAGCAGAGCTTTATGAAAAAAAAATAACCAGCACCATGCCTGAACATCAGATTGACACAAGACACTTGGGCGAGAACCACAGGAAACAAATAAAACGCAGCTCTCATGTACTGAACATGATGCCCGGCAATACAAAAGCATACCGACAACACATACGTGATCGATTTGCCATCGATATAAGCAAACGGTGTCAGGCAGAATTCGAAACAATTCACGGTCAGGAAAATGGAGATTTTAATGCTATAACAACCCGTTTAAACAAATGTGTGGGCGCTATTAAAAATGCTATAGTGCTAATCATACACACTGCAAGTTATTTTCAAGTGTGTGCAGTGGTGAAAAAAATAATAACTGGATTGTGAAAAGCTGCTTCTTACCACCCACATTTAAAATAGACTTGTCAAAATCTGAGAATGAGACAACTTTACTTGAATGCATAGAGTACAGACTTTCTGAGGACACACTTAGTCAAACAAAATTAAACACAAACACTCAGAAGGTGGAGGCAACAAACAGATCAATTAAAAGATCCTTACCGAAGAATGCAACGTTTTCACGTAATTTCCCAGGTAGAGCTCACAGTGCAGTTCACAGTGTCAATAATGGTCCGGGGGAGTCGATCAGGCGACTGTGCTCAGTTGCTGGCTGTCCTATTCCGGTAGGTGGAAAAGTCGATCGCAGTCTTACAACTCAACAGGTGCTATCTGAAAGACAAAAAGAAAGGGAACGATCAATAGCTCATAAATTAAAGCGCAAAGCAAGACGGTTGAAAATGTATACACTTTACGCGCAACATCAAGAAGAAAAAAAATATATTCGCGGACAGCTGTTGAGAAACAAAGTCTTGAAAGCACGTACAACCAAGCAGACACTAAATGCTGCTTGTCCGAGCACATCATCCCAAGACCACGCTTATACCAGAAGACCTCGAAATAATACAAAATTACGTACAAAGAGGCAGGCTACAGTGTGCAAACCCACACAGGACCCAGCTTTAGCACAATAACTCCTAGACATATTTATCGACCTAGCCTCCAAGACCAAATGTGAGGGATTCACACAGATTTTATTGTGGCACCGGTGGCTAACATCCAAGTCCAATCCATGCTCATCCAGTCTCGGGACCTCATGGTGAAGCAGCCTATGATGCAGCATATAAGATACCCTGTGAGCCCTTTCAAGGTAAATACTTCCATCTGGCCAACAAACACGTTTTACACCATATCCACACCTATCCCTGCACCCCACCCACTGCACACACTTATCCTCTAAGAAGTAAGACCCCACTGGCCAATAATCAGTATTTTTTTGAAAACTTTGATGAATTTTCCCAAAGAATTTTTCAATTTCCATTTTTTAATATCACAACAATATTGTCGTCTGCTATTTCCCCCAAAAAATAAATGTAAACGAACCAAATCAGCTTCCGACTGTTGGAGCACCCTCTTTTACATGCTGTGCTTTAGGTCATATACCACTATTGTATTTTACATAGGGTTACATTATAGCCTTTTGCCCCTAAAACACATTTTACACATCCAAGGGAACCTTTTAGGCTACTTTATTTTCAAGAACTATCCTAGACTCACTTAAAAAAGTGCAAACAACTGGGGCTTTTGTATTGTTTTCACCTACTTTCGGTTTGATGACGGTGATGACCGTCAGGCACGCAGCAAATAAATGTGAATTTCTGACAATTTACTATACCTGCAATTTTCTCAATAAAATAGCCCAGATGCAAGAACAAATACATATTATTTTTTTTTATCACCTACACATATTATTTTGACATTCTATGTACATCAGTTATGATTAAGGCAATTCTACCCAATCAGAAAATAGCTCTTTCGAAAAAGATATACCCTAATACACCCTATACTTTTTTCAGCCAATCAGTAGCCCCAAAACAATAGTGGTATTTGACCACATAGACAATTCATTCTTTAACTGACATTAGTGCCGCGAATTACCGGAGGGATCCAGTAGAGTATCCAAATAGTGATCCTTCGATTTATCTTTATGAACATGTTATTATCATGGTTATCCTTCTGAGATGCGGTTTTGCCATGTTCATCATTTCTTTTGCACCACATGCTATGCAAAAAATATAATCTAAATCATTCGCAGCTTCACACACAGGACACCCAAAATGTTGGACTCCCAATATTTGCAAACCACATAGCCAAACCCAATTTGTACCCATATAGAGAGGCCTCTTTACGCTAGAAGACAAAAACCTTTTTATAAATGCATTCACATTTGGACACGATATTAATTTTATTTTTGTGTTTTTTTACCCGATTACCTTTGTGTTTTTTTGTGTTTGTGTATTACAACCTTTAAAGGGCCATTACTCCGCCAAAAAGCATTAGGATATTAGTTGTTGTGGCATTTATGACAAAACCTTTGCACTGCACTGAGCTAATTGCAGTCGAACATATAAATAACTGCAAGTTTCCCAATGTGTACCCATATAGAGAGGCCTCTTTACGCTAGAAGACAAAAACCTTTTTATAAATACATTCACATTTAGACACGATATTAATTTTATTTTGGTGTTTTTTTACCCAATTACCTTTGTGTTTTTTTGTGTTTGTGTATTACAACCTTTAAAGGGCCATAACTTCGCCAAAAAGCATTCCACTGGAACACGACAGCGATATGCGCAACCAAGTTTCGTTGACAGCCGACCAGTGGTTGAGGAGAACTAGTCCGGACAAAGTTTGTATATTGAAACCTTTAGAAAACACAACTCCCACAAAATCAGTCAACAGTAACACGACAACAATATGCGCAACTAGGCTTGGTTCTGATAATTCCTGCCAAGTTTCACTGAAATCCAGCCAGGACTTCAGGAAAACTAGTCCGGATAAGTGTGTGTATCATGGGCCATAACTCTGTCAAAAAATCATTCAACAGGAACATGGCAATGAAACGTGCAATTAGGCTTTGTACTGATCATCACTGTCAAGTTTCGTTGAAATCCGGCCAGGTGTACAGGAGAACGAGTCCGTACAATGCTAGTGTATTAAAACCTTTAAAGGGCCATGTCTCTGCCAAAAATCATTCAATCAGAACACGGCGATGATGTGTGCAACTAGGCTTGGTATTCATCATCGCCGCCAATATTTGTTGAAAACCAGCCAGGAGTTCAGAAGAGACTTGTCTGGACAACGTTTGTGTATTTAAAACTTTTAACCGGTCATAACTCCGCCAAAAATCATTCAACAGGAACACGGCGACGATATGCACAATTAGGCTTGATACATATCATCCTTGCCAGATTTCCTTGAAATCCTGCCACGGGTTCAGGAGCACGAGTCCGTACAAAGTTAGTGTATTAAAACCTTTGAAGGGCCATACCTCTGCCAAAAATCATTCAATCAGAACACGGCGATGACATGTGCAACTAGGCTTGGTACTCATCATCCCTGCCAAGATTTGTTGAAATCCAGCCAGGAGTCCAAAAGAGACTTGTCTGGAAAACGTATGTGTAGTAAAACCTTTAACGGGCCATAACTCCGCCAAACATCTTTCAACTGAAACATGGCGACAATATGCACAACTAGGCTTGATACTGATCATCCTTGCCAAGTTTCGTTGAAATCTGGCCAGGGTTCAAGAGAACTGGCATGGAGTAAGTTTGAGTTTAAAACCTTTAACGAGCCATAACTCCGCCAAATATCTTTCAGCCGGAACATGGGGATGATATGCACAACTGTGCATGGTATTTATAATCCTTGCAAAGTTCCGCTGAAATCCGGCCTGGGGTTCAGGAGAAACAGTCCGGACAAAGTTTGTGTATCAAAGCCTTAAAGGGCCACAACTTCATCAAAATCATTCAACCGGAACACGGTGACGATTCGCACAACTAGACTTGGTACTGATCTTCCCTGCAACGTTTCGTTGAAATCCGGCCAAATGAAGGCAATATCGTCTTAACGAGACAAAATACAGCACTTCTTCCTAAATCAAGGTCCATAACTCCGGTACTTCCTATCCGAGCTGGCTGGTTTTTCGAACTCGTTCAAGTTTTCATTGATTTAACAATCTTTGTTAAAGATCGGATGAAACATTAAGGCCCTACCGTCTTAACGAGGCAAAATACGGCGTTTTTAACTAAATCAAGGGCCATAGCTTTGTTGTTAACTACTGATCCGATGTGGCTGGTTTTGAACTTGTTCGAGCTTTCATTTATATTAGTAATCTTGCAAAGTTTGGTAAAGATCAGATGAAATTGAAGGCCCGATCTTCTTAACGAGGCAAAAATACAAAATTGTTGACGTAATCAGGGGCCATAACTCTAGTGTTACTGTACGATATAGCTAGTTATCGAACTTGTCTGAGCTTTCATTGAGATAAACAATCTGGTAAAGTTTGGGAAAGATCGAATGAAAAATGAAGGCCCTATCGTGTTAACGAGACCAAATTATAGCATATTTCATAAAATAAAGGACCATAACTCCGGTGTGAATGGTACGATCCGGCTGGTTCAAGAATTCGTCCGAGATATTATGGATATGTCACTACTGTGAAAGTTTGGTTAAGATCAAATGACAAATGGAGGGGCTAAAGTGCCCACAAGACACAAGACATGCATTTTGGCAAATTCAAGGGCAGATAACTCAGTGTTTTAGCGATTGAATCTGGCTGGTTCAAGAACTGGAGATATTATGGATATATAACTACTGTATAAGTTTGGTAAAGATCAGATAAAAAATGGAGAGACGAGTGCCCACAAGGCAAAATTATGCGTTTTTGCAAATTCAAGGGCAGATAACTCATCTTTTAGCGACCGAATCCGGATGGTTCAATAACTCGTCCGAGATGTTATGGATATATAACTACTGTATAAGTTTGATAAAGATCGGATGAAAAAGGCCAACATTGACAGACAGACAGACAGACAGACAGACAGGCCAGGCAGGCACACACACACACACACACACACACACACACACACACACACACATAGACAGACACACATACGGACACCACAGCATCCCATGAGAGCTAATAAAAACAAAGTCAGTTCGGTAAATCTTCTTAACCCACTCTGCTGTAAGCGGTACAATTATTATTTAAAGACGTTAGGGTATAACATTATTTGTTTTACATAGAACTATCTACTCAATAAGGATTATACTATTAAGATAATAACAATGATAAGACCAGAGACATTATAAAATTAAATCACTGGACTGACAAATAAATGTGCGTATTAGTCTTTAAATCATTAAAACAAACTCAGTTTCGGTTATTCGTATCTCAGTTTCGGTCCGTTTCGTTAAATCAACTCCATTTCAGTAAATCGTGTAGCGTTAGCTCCTCCCATCAATGAGGTACCGCCTCTGACTTTGGGGGGAGTCCGATTATCAGACCGCGAGGGGAGTCAACGAATGATTTCGGTCTAGTATCGCTTGCACTTTTGAGTGCATCGGTTTCACAAAATAATCTTGAGTAGAGCGCATTGGTCGTACATAGCTCGTGTAAGCACATCTGTCAGTCACATGCTAATCCATTGTCCAGTTGAAACAAATTCACCAGTTGCATGAATTCATGTCCCACGGAACTGCGAGAAATTTTATAGCGCCGGTAGATGGAGTACTGTAGGGCCGTTCAATAAGTTTATAATTAGACAGATAGATTGTAAAATAATATATTATAATGCATGTAAAAGTATAGGTATTTTACAATCTATTTCTCTAAAGGGCAAAATTGTTAAGGGTCTTTTCGTGTAGATAAATAAATTGTGTCTGTTGCCACGTTTATCACGGAATGTACGTGGAAAATGAGGGTTTGGTCGGAACGTTGGATATAAAATGCATTGTTCTCCAGTCATGGCTGGGATTGATTGAAAGTTGCTTTGTTTTTTGGAGCTGAAGTTGGAAATGGTGAAATTCACAGGCAATATGTGGTCAGTATTTATTTTATGAAATTGTATCGCACATTTGTATTCAGTGATCGTCGCCATCTTGTTTGGCGATGTTACTACATCCGGTTAGCTTTTATGTTTCTCAAACATTAACTTGATACAACTAGCATATGATTCAGAAGTTAACTTTATTAGATATAATTACTGTAGCCGATCATTAATTGAACGATATTAATTTGATAACGTTTTATAGTAGGTGCATTAGTCAACGTTGAGAGGACATGCATGTATATATTCATATGTGTATAACTCATTAATTGTAATACAATATCAAATTGATAACGTTGTATATTAGGTGCATTGGTTAACGGTGGTTAACGGTGAAATGCTATACTTGTATATATGCCGATGAGTATACATGGTATTGTAGAATACGTATACATTGCTACATCTCATAATTAGAGCGTGGGTAACATATAGTTACTAGATTATGATTTGTTTGTGTACTGGTAATTGTATAAGATTGGTGTGTTAATGAACCGACATCTAAAAGTATGTATTATTACAGCATAAGCCTCCCGGAGTGGAGCTAAGCCTTTAGGGTGTGTAGGCCCTCTAGGTGATTCAACTGGAATCAACGCATAACGTAACAAGCGGTGGAGACGGTACCCGTACGTGGACAACATGGTCAGGTTATTATTGTAGCAACAACCCCCGGGACAAGTGGTGGGCCCATCATCAGTCCTCAGTGAAGGAACTAAACCCACAACCTTGGTGGAGGTTATTTATCGCGTCATCTTAGATATCGCGTCATCATATCTTAGATATCGCGTCATCATATTCATCGCGTCATCAACCCTTATAGAAGGCATTTGATGAAACTCACCGATCATTGGAGTCGCGCATTATATTCATGAGCTCTCGCGCATCATCTTTATAACGTTTGTGATCATCAACATTGTTGTAATTGCAACAACACTTTAGTGTCATATATAGTCAGTCGACACATTCAGTATTTGTGATAATACTACGATCGTCTTAAACGTTCATGCAAACAGTCTTTTTCATATTTCATCTGTGTATTCGCTTGTTTTTCTTGATAATTGTATATATATATATATATTTAACATATTTTAAAAGTTGCATTAAACTTATGCTAATGCAGTCACCGTCATTGATTATTTCCTGAGTTAGACCCAACCACTAGGGTCATCTTGCGACAGTCGGCCCGACTCCGTGCTTCGATAGTACATTTCTCATAAATATTAATTCAGACATACTGAATTCACATTTTTCTGCATTTAAGGTAATTCCATTATCTGAAAGCCTTTTTAACACAATATCCAAATTTCTGTCATGTTCTTGCTGTGTAGGTGCGTGCACAATTATGTCATCCATTGTTGCAAATCCCTGGGCAGTCCAGGATGTGTTGAGAAAGTTGTGATTTTTCTAGACGCCAGTTCGAGCTCCAGTTGGTGACATCGAGCTTACTGAACACAATAGATTTGTTCATATCTTGGAGCACTTATTCTATGGTGGGTATAGGGTGATGTACCCGTTTGACGGCTTTGTTGGCCTGCCTCATATCGATGCATAAACTAATGTCATTGTCCTTTTTGGGCACGACTACAATTGGTGATACCCATTGACTAGGTATGTCAATCTTTTCAATAATGCCCATTTCTTTATGTTTATCTTGAGGGTTTCTCTAACATGAAAGGGTATTCGCCTCATAGGTTCACCTCATGTTCTACAGTTTTGTCAACTGGCATTCTGAGTTGAAAGTCCTTTAGCTTTCCCACTCCACTGAACAGTTCCGGATATTTACTTCTTTTTTCATTTTGCACACTGTTGATTTCTGGGCCTAATCTTAGAACTTTGAGTTTAGGGCTGATTCTCTCCCTAACAGTGATCGACCTTTCCCTTCTATGACGGTAAATTCGACATTTTTAAGAGTGGTTCCTTGGTGGTTGATATCTACCATGGAAATGACTGCGACTTTACGTGGTTTAGTAGCTCCATGTGCGTATATTTTCTTATCGGAGAGCATGTCTTTCAAGCATTTAAAGTCATTTTGTTTTTTCAGGTACTCCCACGTACTCCTACGTACAGCTTGCTCCTGAGTCAATAATCATACTTAATAGAATGTTCCTACTATCACTGTGATTTTAGCATAAGCAAACTTGTCATCGAGAGTAAATGCAAAGCCACTGTCTCATCACATTTCTTGCTTCTGCACTTTGTTTTCCCCTGCATTTTTCCATGTTTAGCATTTCTTTGCAATGTGTCCTTTTTTTCCGACAGTTCTTACATTGTTTCCTCTTAGCCGGACAGCTAGGGTCTTTAGCCATGTGACCTTTGTATCCACAGTTGTAGCATTCTATCCTGTCGTAAGTTTGCTTTTGCGATGAGAATGTACTTTTGCCCTGTGATTTTCTATTGTATCTCGTATAGCGGATTTTGTTTATTCCTTCTTCTTTTTCTATTTTCTGGATACACGCATTCGCTGTTTCATATGCCGCTGAAATTTCGACGATCTTTGATAACGATAAGTCTTTTTTACTTAGAAATGTTCGTCTGAAATCGTTTGAATGGCATTTTTCTACGATTTGGTCTCTGATCATTTCGTCTTTATTTCCAAATTCGCAATTACGTGACAATTGCTTTAGTCGCGTAGACAATTCTTAAATGGTCTCCTCTTGTTTTTGCTCCTCTGATCTGAACTGATGCCGTTCAAATGCAATGTTCTTTTTTGGCTTAAAATATTCATCCGGTTTGGATACTGCCACTTCATAATCATTGTCTTCGCCGTTATTTTCCAACGTTTCGAAGATTTGTTGACCTTCAGGGCCAAGAAGATGTAATAGCAGAGCTCTTTTTTGTGTCTTGTCAGTGATACCAGATCCAGCTACATAATAATTGAAAGATTTCATCCATCTTTCCAATAGTGTGCCTAAACTAGTCGCGTCTCCGCTAACGTCAAATTGTTCAATTGGTGGAATGGCCAGTGCCTTTGGCATGTTTTGTACTTCCACGGAATGTAATCCAATTACACGGAATTTAATCCAGTTTATACGGAATTTAATCCAGTTACTACGGAATTCAATCCAGTCATTTAATATGTGTCGGAATTAAATCACTTCGGAATTTAATCCAGTAATTAACCAGTCACAGTATTAAATTATTTCTCATCATCTCATCTCCTTCCCTGTTTGGTTATCCTCTGTAGCATTTTTATCATCGTCGCCATTTATTGTGGGGTACATCAAGAAATAACCAAAGACCGGAGATTCGTTCTCTCTCATAGTGTAATACTAACTAACTAACATAGATACAGTCGTTCATATAAGATATAAGTTGCATTCTACAGTACAATTCATGCCGTATAATTCTAGTCTACATCCACCACAATCATTAATATAATTTTTGCTGAAATTGCAAGATTAAGGAATAGAATATTCAATCGACAAAAGCAAAAAAGGAAAACCTATTACTGAATTATACATTATTATACACTACTTGTAAAATACATGCCACTAAATGGTCTTTTAAATCAATATTAATATATCTACATTTTGCCTGCCATACAGAAAGTCTTCAACTAAACTGTATTTTCTGTGTCAGATTACCATCTGCCATGCATTATAAAGCACTATCTGCATGAAATGAGTGTAAACCCCATGCAAACATTAACATCATGTCTCAATATATATATATATTTTTTTTTTTAAATAATAATTCTCTAGCTCAAGTGTATGTAAGTAGTATAGAGAATGGGGTTTTGGCGCAGTTTCTCCTCCCGAAAAGATTCACTCAAGAAACTAACAATAGCTCACCTGAGGCTAGAAGCCAGGCATGTATTTATTTAAATAAAGTCACGCCTGAGTCAGAAGCCTCGGATGCATACTATTAGCTACTCGAGCAGTCCTTCCAAAAGAAACTCCGCTGATAACCCCACTCTCTGTGCTTCTAATCAATCCGGTTGTCATTTTAATAACATAACATTTGCAACTCATTAAGCAAAGTCAGCCGGAACCGGGTAGTAGTCTTCATCATCGCTCTGCATATCATCTTTTACCATGGAGTATTTTACTTGTATGCTGATGTATCTTGTCCATTATCTAGTATGTACCGTTTATCATCATAAGCTGATCAACTTTTTTTATTTATTGCATAGCTGCTTATGTTATGCTTCTGTGATCTAATAACTTTCATCTCATGGTGAGATTATGTTGCCGTAAACAAAATCTTTTTATAATCGTCATGTGCTATCTGTTTTATAACAACACACTTTTTAACGCCTTTACATTTCTTTGCACTAACCTCATTATCTAGCACATACGAATATAGTTTACTTCGCAACCCAACAAATTCAACAATGGGTATTCCGCAAGTTTCATCTTTCATCTTGCCAATAACTTTTTTATTATCATTAAAATGAAACTTACCTTTTAGATCATAATCGCAATTATCAAAAAGTTCTTTATCCTTGTAAAAGTCTGCATACACATCTTTTGTTTTTATTTCATAACACAAGGAATCGGTATCAGTAAATAATAACTTAGTTTTTTTATCATATTTGTTTTTGATATAGTTGTAATGGAAATCATACATCAAATATGTTGACAAGTCTAAAATACACATACCAACATAAATAGGACGATTTAAAACTAATCGTTCTTTTATTCTGTTTATGGCAAATAAATTTTCATTAAACATTTTACAAGAAATAAATGAAGGTCTTGCCGCATATTTTAAGAGAACCTCCTCGTCGTGAGTCAATTTAACATTAATTCTTTTTCTCAAGTTTTCCATAGTTTTACCAAAAACTGAATTGTTCATCAGTTTGAAGAAATCCTTTTCAAAAGCATTTTTACCAGCTGTCATCTTGGCAGTATTTAAATCTATGTATGTCTTTAACCACTCTGATTCGACAAACTGTAGTATTCGATGTATTTTTGTCACCTTTAATCCAAGCGTTTTATACAATTCTAAGTTTCTAAAATGCACGACATATTTTTCTTTATTTTTCAACGTCGTAACAAGTTTATTAACATTACAATGTCCTAAATTAAACTTTTGTTTTAGATTTTTACAATAGTCTGACAACCACTCATCTTTGATATTTAAACTTTCCGGGGCTAGAGGATAATCATTATGCGAGTCATGCAGTTTCTCAGGATACTCGATATCACACTCATCAATGTAATTTGATTTTCCTTTTTCAAACTTATCAACGCACTTGAAGTTGCCAGTAGGTAACGGTTGACACATGGCCCACCCATACAAGTTATAAGCATCAAGATATATTATGTGTTTGCTTTCTATTTTCTTGTCATAGTTTTTCATATATGTATTGTTAGCCTGTGAGTATCTATTTGCAATATAACTCGTACCGCCTCTTAATCCTTTTTCCACAAACAAATATTGATCAATATCAGTTATTAAATCAAGTTGGATACTAGTCATCTTAAGACATGCATCCCAGGCTAAACCAAGACTACTGAAGTAATGGCAAGGATCTAATTTGTAATACTCGATACACATTTTTCTAAAGTTTTCAAAAACGTCTGTCAGCAACAGCATATCAGTCTTGAGATACAGATCATGATATTCTCCCATATTTTTAATCTTGAATGTTTTCCATATTTTTTTAGCGTGTTCATAATCTACATCTGAAATATGTTCATCATTTAATTGAGAATAAAAGCTATCTTTGCTAGGTAACTTAGTATCCTTGAAGCGTTCAAAACTGTTCATATAATCATAAGGATAAACGCCTTTTCTTTTCAGCAAGTCTAACTTTTTACCGCTATATTCTTGAGATATGTATTGAAACGACGGAACGTTTTTTACTAGATTATCTAATGATTGGGACATAAACTGAAAACTATCAATAAATACTAAACTTTTTCCTAACATGAAAGCCATATACTTTTCCATGTTATTCGGTATAACATTTATGTTTTGTTTAAACTTTCCGATGTGTTGCATTATGAAGTGAGAGTCATATCCTCTCAAGTTATGAAACACAACAGGTATTTTTTTAGTTAGTTTGAAATTAATATTACATATGTCATGAGCGCTTCCCCTGTACTTTCCAGTTATATGACAATGGTCCCTGACTTTTCTAACGGAGTTTTCATATGATACTGTACGACTTGGGTCATCTTTTTTAAGAGTTATTGAAAAACCATTACCACAAATATGACATGATTTAGATTTTTGGAATCTAGCTTCTTCTTCCTGTGACATTACTAGATCTTTTTTAAAGTTTGCATTCATAGTTTTCTTACACTACTTTTCTTCCTCTATCATTTTTCCAAAAACTTGTAAACAGCATTCGGACCTCTATACGTTACAATTGGTTTTGCATATTGGTCATCGTAACAACAAACAACCTTATACCCATAACTGCAATCAGTATGCTTTTGATATGCTTCCGTATGTGATTTTTCAGGATTGTTTGATGCTGAAGAAATACTTTCGGTTACTGCTTCAAAATCAGCATATATAACAAACGGAACCATAAGCTGCCTGTCGTAGTTTTTAAACTTAACTTTTTCCTCTTTACTTGGCATTTGTATTGCTTGTTTTCCGTTAAGTGAAAGACAATCAAGCTTATGAGCTTTTAACACCCTTTCGAATTTAAAGCATTGCAGGCATGTTTTACAAAACCATTTTTTTCCTGTGTGTAGTGTTTGACTAAACATCAGTCTATTAAAATCTTTTATCCACAAGTAATGATTTTTTTCTTTTCAGTAATTAAAAGCATATCACATGTTTTCTCTGCTTTATTTTTTGATATGCACAAAGGGTATACTTGATTATCTTCATATCCAAATATGTTAAAACAAATGTTGTTTTGTTTTTCTATTTTTGGGATTTGTTTGATAGTAACAGGAAATGTAATTCCTTTGTAATCAAGGTCACCAATATGATTTTTGTACTTTGTTATTCTTTCAAGATCTTTTTTAACAGGAAATGTATAAGCCAATTGGCACCATCTAAAGCACTCGTTATCTTTATTTCTTATATTTACCAATCCTTTTTTGTTGTGTTGCAGTTCTTTTGGTAAATCCAAATAAGAGCTACCTCGCAAAGGCTTATACTTTATTCGATTGATATAGTGTGCGTTTAGTGTTTCAATTATCCAACCACTTCCTTTAGAAAGCCAATTACCAATTCTTTTTAAAATTTCTTCCCGTGCTTTGTTTAATGCTTCTGGTATTTGATTTTTGTTTAATATTATTACACCTTTTGAGGTAAAGTAAGCTGTTTTGTATACATTAGTAAAGCCTCCTTTTTCATGTAGTATTGTTTTTTTAAATGTAAGTTTTAGATCAATGCTTAATTTAAATCCACCTGTTTTTGTTAGTTCTGCTTTAAGAAACTTTCCAGCAGGATGGTGTGCTTTTTGCAGCTGAACAACCGGATCAATACTGTTATAAATATCTACTTTAAAAACCTTGCTATACTGTTTTTAGGGATGTTTCAATTTCTCGGATACTCATTATATAATATTACATGAGAATATTTCTTTAAGCCCCTATTAATTAATTAATTGAAGTAAAATATTTATTCCCCGGTTAGATTAGATTATTTTGTATTTATCCATACATAATGATATTAATTCCTTTGTTAAGTAAAACATCATAGTGGGCAATAAAAGAAACTTCGTATAACTTCGGATGGCAACTGGTTGCCTCTGAAATTTGTTTTTTTACAAAAAGCACTGTTTGTTTATATCTCCTTTTTTTATTTTCCATGACAGTTTTAGTTGTTTTACCATTGTTATGATTCTTTCTGTCAAATCTTGAAAGTTTGAAAAAATTATTAACTCTTTTTCAAGTTTATTCATATCTTCAAAATCAATAGTTTTTGCATGTTCCGTTTGATTTTTTTTAAAGTTTTTGATTTTCTTTTCTACTTCGTCCATTATAACATTACGTAAGATAATATTTTTAAGCCTTATTTAAATATATATTTCTATAGTATAATATAATGAATTGCAAATATTGTAAAAGAGTTTTAGATATTATTGATCCTCCCGAGGTGTGCTCGGATTGCATCTTATTTTACACAACTAATAAAAAGAAGCTTTGTAAATACTGTACCAGAGTCAAGCTGTGTTACAAGTGTGCTTATGCATGTATAAATTGTAACGATACTTGTGAAGTTTTCAATAACGAGCGTGTTTTCCTTAATTGTGGCACTCACAATGGTTATTATCTTATCACAGGTTACAACTACGGCCAAAAGAAAACTATTTACCACAGAAAGTATCATTTAGATAAATACTTGGAAGCATTTGATTTGTCTTCTAAAAATAGACAAAGATTTGAAGATTTGTTTTACAAAATTGTAAAGATTTTGGATGAGCTAGAAGGTCGAAAAAGATCAATCAAATTTGAATACATTTTTCAGAAAATATTTAAAATATTAAAAATAGAAAAAGAAACAAAACCGATTAAAACAAAATCAACCAGAGACAAGTACGATAGGATATGGAAACAAATCAGAAAAGAATAACGACTGAATGCCATGACCGTTTAACTTGAATCTTTTTATATACATTTCCAGAGGTTCTGTAAAGTTATCATTCTTTTGAATCTCTAATATTTTATTAAAGACAATCCTAATTATCTCCTCGTCGTTTTCTAGTCCTGTTGTTGTTTGGACATATGATAGAAGTTGTTTAAAACTCCTATGATGTGTTTTTAACAAAGTATTTTTTTTCTGCTATTCTTGTTTTACTCACCAAAACAGCAACTACTGGAGGAACTGCACCAACTACGGCTACAAAAACAGGAATTGCCGGAACCAATGCCAATACAGCAGTACAACCAATTATCCCACTGGCAATCTGTAATATTGTGTTTATAAATACCGCACAATTTATAACTGCGTCTATATGCAGCCACAAGTCGCGTCAAGTGATCAATTAATTCTTCTTTGGTTTTCATGTATAATTACAGTTAGACAATAATTTAATTAAAATATTTAGAAAATAGTTGCTCGTGTTCTTTGGGTGACATTTTGCCTATTTTTAATAATTCATCGATTATTCTAATACCTTTATTTATTAGCTGTGGACTATTATTTCCTGATTCGATACTTCCACATACCAACTCTAGATCATCCATCAAATCATTAGGATTATTGTAATATTCAACACAACCTCCTAAAATCTTTTTGAACTTTGAAGAACCTTTATGAATTGGTAAATCAGATAATTCTGTTAGTTCCTTAAAAGCATTCTGAGACAGCTTTGAATAAGTTTTTCCATTGTTGTAACGCTTTGTTATCAAGTCTATAAAATCATCGTCTACTTTTAAATCTAGCACAACTGCTTTTCCTTGTTTGGCAATAAGTTTGTGATGACCAACAAGCTTGGGTAAATCAATTTGTAACATTCCATAGTGACCATCTTTGTCGACTTTGTAGGAATTTTTATTTTGTTGCATCCCTTTGCCAGTCTTTTGTGCAGTTTCACTAGCTGCTCGAATTCGCTCAGGTAACCTTTCTATGTAAAAATCCAGAGCCTTTGCCTCTTTTACTATTTCATTATGTTCTTTTAAAAGAAAATTTCTCTTTATTTTGGTGCCATCGGAGTCACCGAGTAATTTTGAATATTTAAGTTAAGCCGCATCGGATGTTGCCTTTTCCCGGCCCTCTTTGAGTTTACTCATGTCGAGTTTTTTTGCTCTTGTTTTTAGACCTCTTGCCTTGGGAAGCAATTTATCATGTATCTCATTAGCCCTTTCAATATAATCATCATATTTAGCACTCCCATCAGTAATACCTGGTATTTCAGTTGGGAGCGGCAAGTTATACTTATCAAGTACTTCTTTATTCATACCAGCATCCAAGTCAATATCATACACCGGTTTGGGTTCCTTAGGCCTCGCAGCAGGTTCTTCTTCTTCCGATAATTCTTCTTCTTCCGATTCTTCTTCTATTTTTCCTAGTATTTCTTCCTCAGGTGATAGCGTTGGTGATAGCGCTGGTGGCGCTATAGCTCCACGATCAGGCGGGGCAAGTAATTGCGGGCGTATTGCCTCAAGAAGAAGAGCCAACTGTTGACGTATTTCTGGAAGGGTAATCAAATGTTCAGCTAGCCGTTTTGTCTGCTCTGTTATTTCGCTAGTTACAGGTTTAAATACTTCTGTGTATAAATCACGACTAGCTCCTTTTTCGAGTCTTTTTCGGGTAACTTTATTTTCGTATTATTTAACAAGCTCACTCGCTTTTCGCTTTTTATCTGCTAATTCTTTCCATTTTAACAAAGACATGTATAATATAAGGTTAGATTAAATTAAGATAAATTAGGATAAGTTGATAAGTTTTTGTTTTCTTTTTAGCCACAGGTTTAACTGCTTTCTTTTTAGCCGCAGGTTTAACTGCTTTCTTAACTGTAGGTTTAACTGCTTTCTTAACTCTAAGTTTAACTGCTTTCTTAACTGCTTTCTTAACTGCAGGCTTGACTGCTTTTTAACCGCAGGTTCAACTGCTTTTTTAACCGCAGGTTCAACTGTGTTTTTGATTACAGGCTTGACTGCTTTTTTAACTGCTTTTTCAACTGCAGTCTTA
This sequence comes from Cyrtodaria siliqua, assembly GCA_037043455.1. Taxonomy (NCBI): domain Eukaryota; kingdom Metazoa; phylum Mollusca; class Bivalvia; order Adapedonta; family Hiatellidae; genus Cyrtodaria; species Cyrtodaria siliqua. Next base: position 22,797 of record JAWPHD010006771.1, read on the forward strand.
ACTACTTTTTGCATTCCGTAATATCTAACTTGATTAGCTTTAAAACATTCTGCTTCTGTTCCAAGGCGTTTACCACGGGGGATTTGATTTATTCCGCAATATACTTTTGACATATAATAATAGTTAGATAATATCACTATTATCCAAGTATTATTATAATGCAAATTCCAAACTATGATATGAAAACGGTAATTTTAAACAACTATGGAACTTCATGCCAGACTGTTGTTTTAGAATGTTAATTTGTGGTAATTCAGGTTCTGGCAAAACAAACACATTAGTTCACATGTTGCTGAAACCTTTAGTTTATTACGACAAGATTTATTTGTTTGCTAAAAACTTGGAGCAGACTAAGTATCAGGTCTTGTCGCAAAAACTTGAAAAGATAGCAAAAAAGAATAAAATCCCAGTCGAAGACATATTAGAATGTTCAAATGATGAAGTTATCCCTGTGGATACTTTAGATTCAGATAATCAGAAGATAGTCATTTTTGATGATTATGTTTGTGAACGCAATCAAAACGATATTATTGATTATTTCATCCAGGTAAGGCACAAAACTGTTGCGTGATTTATTTATCTCAATCTTATAACAAAACTCCCAAAGACATTTTCGGTTGAACTGTTCTCATTACATCTTTTTTGCAACTCCAGTTAATCGTGAGCTTGGTATGCTTTCCAACGAACAAGATGTCAGTAAACATCAGTATAAAAAAGCAACTGACAAGCAGTATGACTTTCTGTATCTGGATCGCCCTCAAAAGAAACTTCACTGGTGAAATTTAATCTAATCATATTATATATAATGGGACTCTTTAATGATCTTGGTGGGGAAGTTACTACTGGCAGTGTCAGTATTACAAATTTTGGTATTGTGCTGTCTGAGTATGTAAAACAAAAACATCTGGTTAATTATCTTAACAAAGGCGAAAACCAAGAAAATGTTTTGAGAAGTGATCTTGACATGAATAAAAATAAAATTATCAATGTTGGCAATCCAGAAAAGGCAGATGATGCAGCAACAAAGTAATTTACTCAAAGAAGAGTAGCAAGAATCATACGTGATTATAATCTTGATAAAATTCCAGACATGATGAAAGATTCAACAACAGGTGTTGATGATAAACTAAGTCTGATACAAACAAAGTTACAAGCAAACCGTGCGAAAATGATTGAAATTCAAAACGGATTGAAAGATGAAATAAAACTTTTGAGTGATGCTTTAAAAGAGTTAGAAAAGAAAGATGTATTGGAAGATAGCGAAAACTACAAGAAATTAAGTGAACAAATAAGAACTGGTGTTCAAAATATTAATACACGGATCGGAGAAATCAACAAACAAATGGTTGATAACAATGAACTAGAAACTGCTATTGCTGATGCTTCAAAACAAATGAGAACTGCTTTTACTACTGAAATAACTCAAATTAAAATATTACATGAGCAGACAACCACTAACGTCGACGATATCAGCAAAGAGTTTGAAGATATTAAAAAGAAAATGGTTGGCAGCAAGACGCTGGAGACTGCTCTGAGCAAACTGATTGACACTGATAAACTTAAGACTGCTATTGATGATGCTTCGAAGCAATTGAAAGCTGCTCAGGATGAAAGAAGCAAAGTTTTTGACGGTGAAATAGCTTCAATCGAACAGTTTAATCAAAGGTCTGTTAGTCGACACACAGCAATTCTTAGTATAATTGATAAGTTGAGAGAAAAAGTAGACTATTTAAGTACTGCTCTGAGCAAACTGATTGACACTGATAAACGTGAGACTGCACTGAGCAAACTGGTTAACACTGATAAACTTAACACTGCTATTGATGATGCTTCAAAGCAATTGAAAGCTGCTCAGGATGAAAGAAGTAAAGCTTTTGATGGCGAAATAGCTTCTCTCAAAGAGCATAATCAAAAGTCTGATAGTCGGCACACGGCAATTCTTGGTATAATTGATGGGTTGAAAGTAAAAGTAGACTATTTAAGTCGGATTCTGCTTGTTGAATATACGATAGATGGAATAAGTATTATAAAAGATCTCGTTAGGATCGGTGGCAGAAATGTAGCAGCGACTTTTGTATCATATCCGACTCAAAAACCACTTGAAAGAACCCGGCGTGGACCTTCTCTTCTTGGCGCTTTACTTTTACAGCCAATCCACTTATAAAAGGTGAAGAATATTATAAAAAATATTCTACTACGAATGAATTACAAATTCTTAAAGAAGGTCGTTAAGTATTTGAAATAGATTTTACTTATACAGATGCAACAAGTTTCGTTGTTTCTTTATCACAGGATAATGTTCCAAGGATATTTTATCCAATAATAAAAAATAACAAACGAATATTAAACATTTGAATTATATATCAAACCACCATCTGGTATTATTTTCAGAACATACATAAAACCCGACACTACAGAAGTTTTCAATTATGAAAAATCAAGTTTGAAAATGTTTTACATACCGGAATGATTAGTATTAACAAAAATTATCCATCCTATATTATATGGAACAAAAAAGTGTATTATCATCAGACAAAGCGTCAATAATTAATAGCTCAAATACACCGAGTAATTTTACAACTGTATTTGACAGACCATAAATATTAGGCAGGAACAAACAGTATGGCATTGGACTTGATAAGATTAATTCCATGACTTACTCATGGTATAATATTAGTGAGGATTTTAATAACAAAGTGATAAGGTATCACAATGGAACAGATTGGAAAATTATTATTTTTAGAAATGGAAATTACAGTTATGGTGATATTGATAATTACATAAAAGAAGCATTGACTGTAAACAATGATTTAACTGATGACACGACTGTCCTATAAAAATTGAGTTTGAGTTATCAAGTTTCAAATGTCTAGTTACCATTAATAATAACGTTGTGCTTGATTTGAGAGAATCAAACTTTCACACCTTGATCGGGTTTGACAAAGATGCAGTTATTAGAGAAACTAAATTTGGAACTGCAATACCAGACATAACAAATTCTATCGATACATTGTATATCCACTGTGACTTGATAAGTAATTCTATTGTTGATGGATCCTACGGGGATGTCATTTATGAAATAAGTACAGCTGCTCTTACAGGAGCGTATCCTTTTGAAAATGAACCGATGATAGTCGGGTTCTGCGAAGTAAACAAAACGATCATTAACAGTATTAATATTTACATAACCGATTTCTCTGGTAAGATTATTAATCTTAATGGCGTCCACACATCATTTCGATTTGTTTTGAAGGAATTAACGTAACATAAGTTATATGGCATGTTTAAAAAAGTTTATGACACTAGCACAGGAACATATACTCAAGTTGACCGAGTAACTGGAGCTGGCATATTTGACATTTTTTCAAAAGTCGGATCAAAGATATTCAGTGAGTCTGTGAAAACAGCAGGTAAAAAACATTAGAAACTGCTGGTAAACAAATCATAGAGAGCGGGTCTAAAAAACTTGGAGATGAAGTAGGAAAAATGGCTGCTGATAAGTTAGTTTCAGTTATTAAACCTAAACCAAAAGGTGAGATAATTTTAAAAGAACTTACAAAAGCTGCCACAAAAGATGATGATATAACTGAAGAAGATGTAAATACAAAAAATAATAGATTACTTTCCGGAAGGGGAATTCATGCGAGAATTAATCAAATAATTAATAAAAAATAATCTAATTACTAGTATATATAGATGTTTCGAAGTAATCAATATAATACTAGATATGAACAAGTACCTATTCAGTTAGATACCCCCATAACACGACCAGGAAATGATACCAGACAAATGAAAAGTGGTTATCAGTTTACACTAAATGATAGAAGTTCTTACTTTGATTGGTATAATGCATATTTTGAAATCAGTTTTCAAGTAAAAAAACTTGCTGATGGAGCCAATTTCGCAGTCGGCGATGAAATTGCTCTGTTTAACAATGCAGCTTCACTGATTGATCAAATGCAAGTAAAGCAAAATGGAAAAATAGTTTACGATGGAAATCATCTTCACAGATTTGTTAATGTCAAAAGCTTGCTTGAAATTTCTGACGATTATGTAAAGACAACCGGAACAAACGAATACGGCTGCTGCAGAATCTCAAGATGATCAAGCTGGTTATAATTCAGGATTTGCGATTCTTCATGCTTTAATCATAACTAATCAAATAGTTGACTCTATAATCCTATTAAACAAATATTCCTTCTTTGGAGGTTTGGAAACAAACATGCTTCCTCCTAGTCAGATTCAAATCCGCTTACAACTGGCAGATGATAATGTGCTAATTTTCAAAGCTGGTGGCGATGATGGTCGAGTAGTTATTAATAAATTAGTTTTGTGGATACCCAGAATGATATTTAACTCAGATGGTTTAAGTTATGTAATGACAAATCATATGACATCAACAAGATGGACTTATCTTCGTGAAATGATACAAGAAAGCGGAAGTTCTCAACTAACTGAATCTGTATTTAGAATAACGGCTGGTGTTAAAAATTCCAAACATGTATTTGTGTATTTGCAAAGGTCAGACAAGAGTTCTTCTCAAACACAAAATCCTCATCTTTTGGATACGTTTAAGGTAAATGCTACTAATACTAATTGCTATTTACAATCAGCTAGACTGGAAGTTGGAAACGGAGTTTATTATCCAGAAACCGAATATAGTTATGCTAATATCATAAGAATATTCAGAGATGTTATTAATTATTCTTACAAGCAAAATGATAAAAACACTGGAACTTTACTCAATGTGAGTAATTTTAAAACTCTTTTCGGAATGATACATTTTGATTTGAGTTACAAGGAAAATGAAGTCAGTATTGATCCAAAACAACTAAGTTTGAGATATAAGCTAAATATACCTCCGGGGGATCCTTATAAAGTTTATGCTCTGGTTCTCTATGAAGTAGATGTAGTTATTGATACTGTCGGAAATGAACTCGTTATTGTTTAATCTAACTTATAATATATATATGACACGTAAATTATTCAGTAAATTTAACAGATGGGCAAAAACAGAGTTTAGCGAGGGCTTATGAGGATAAGAGTGAATTAACACTCAGGTTAAAAAATAACCAACTAACTGGGAATTTTCCTTTGCTACTAACAGCTACCCAGATTAACAATATTAACAAAGCTAATCTGATGGGCGGGGATTAGACATACATATATCAAAATCGCAAATGAGATCTCAGTCTAAAAATGGAGGCTTTTTAGGCGCATTAGCTGGTTTGTTAACTAAAACAATATTACCAACAGTTGCTAGATTTGCTCCAAAGATATAAGGGCCTTTAGCAACAGGGGCACTTAGCGGTCTGGCAAGTACTGGAATTGGTAAAATATTTGGAAATGGAATGGTAACTGTTCCTGCTGATAAAAAACAAACACTTTTAAAATCAAATAAATTAACAGCTGCACAAAAAAATAATAATAGCAAAATCAAAAGGTTGCTGCATTATTAAACTAACAAAAAAAACAACTGCAAGACGTACTGGCAAGTGCTTCTAGTAATAAAATGGCAACTGTTCCTAAAACGGTAACTGTTCCCAGTAATAACAAACAGCACGACGTAACAGCAACTGTTCCTAGTGATAAAAAACAAACACTTCTAAAAATCAAAGAAATTAACAGCTGCGCAAAGAAACAAGATAGCAAAGTCAAAAGGTCGCTGCCCTGTTAAACTAACTAAAAAACAACAGCAGGACGGAGGATTTCTTGGGCTTCTTGCATCATTAGGAATTCCGTTGATCGGATCTCTTATTAGTGGCTTAACTGGAAAAGGTTTGCAAGTAGATAGAAGAGGACAAGGTTTGCAAGTAGACTCACAAATTAGACCATATAGAAGTATCCCATTTATAAAAAAAAAAAAAAAAATTAAAAATGAACCTATATCTAACTTAGATATAATAAAATGGGTTAAGCAGCTAGGTATACAGAACTTCAGCGGGATGTACAGCAAAAACAAATTACCGACAAACACTAAATAAACAAAAATGTGGTATTATTAATCTTGATGATCATATTGGACCTGGTACACACTAGACTTGTTACTATGATAATTATTACTTCGATCCGTTTGGTCTGAGCCCACCAAAAGTAGTTTTAACTTACATACCTGATATAAAATACAACACCATCCAATATCAAGATAAAACAAGTGTCCTGTGCGGATATTTCTGTTTGTACTTTGTCAAAAAGTTGCAAGAAGGAAATAGTGTGTACGATATTCTTTACAAATTACTAAAACCATACAAACCAATAGAAAATGAACACATTATTAAATCATATTTTGTAAACGAATTTTAATCTAATCATATTATATATGAGTTATTGCATAAAAGAAAAAAAGGTTACTGAAAATGCTGATCCTAAGTATGTTTTAGCAAAAAATGGTAGGAAAATGTTAAGAGCAACTTGTGCATCTTGTGGTATTACTAAAACAAAGTTTGTTAAAAACACAGAAGGTGGAAATATTGATATTCATAAAGTTATGCTTCCTCTGTTACCTAAAAGGGGATTAACACTTCCTGGTTATAAATATTGTGGTCCTGGTAATCCACTTGGTAGTGGAGAACCGGTAAATGAATTAGATGCTGTTTGCAAAGATCATGATTATTGTTATGATGAAAATCCTAGTAATAAATCAATGTGCGATAAAAACATGCTTGCTGGTTTGAAATCTAGTAAGTCTAAAACTACTGGAGAAAAGATTGCTAAGAATTTGATAGTAAAACCAGTTATTAGTACAAAATATAAACTTGGTCTTGGAAACTCAAAAAAACTAGAAAAGGCGTTGAAATGGACTGACAAGTTAGCAGATGAACTTCATAAGCCTATATGAAGAAAGTTCACTCAACGCCGTGTGATTGTTAATGAAATTGATAAAATATGGTCTGCTGACTTGGTTGATATGCAATCGTTTTCAAAGTATAATAAAGGTACTAAATATTTGCTTACTGTTATTGATGTGTTTAGCAAATATGCTTGGGTTGCGCCGGTTCCAAATAAAACTGGTTTAGAAATTACCAAAGCGTTCCAACAGATAATCAGTACAGAAAGACAATGTAAATTGCTGTGGGTTGACCAGGGTGTGGAGTTTTATAACATGACGTTTAAGCAATTTCTTGATGATAATAATATTAAATTGTATCACACGTTTAATTTCGGAAAAGCTGTAGTAACTGAACGATTTAACAGGACATTAAAAGAAAAGATGTGGAAATATTTTACAGCTAACAAAACAAATACATATTTCACGTGCTACAGATGATGGTTGATAAATACAATAATACAAAACATCGGAGTATTAAAATGACGCCGATTGAGGCTAGTGATGAGAAAAATAAAGGAACGGTGTATTTCAACTTGTATGGAAAAATGAGAAGTAATCAAATTAAGCCAAAGTTTAAAATAGGGGATAATGTTAGAATCAGCAAATATAAAAGAACGTTTGAGAAAGGTTATACCCCAAATTGGACTGAAGAAATATTTGTTGTTGATGAAATTCAAAACACAAATCCTGTGACGTACAAAATAAAAGATGTAAACAACGAAAACATTGATGGAAGCTTTATGAATTAGAAATGATAAGAGCCGACCAAGAGCTATTTAGAATTGAAAAAGTAATACGACGTGATTATAAAAAGAAACAAGCATTGATTAAATGGAAGGGTTACAATGAGGATTTCAATAGTTGGATCCCATTTAAGGATATTGAAAATATTAAATAAGGGTTTAAAAATAATTATATATAGTATTATTATATAATGGAACAAGAAAGATTAAAAAAGGTTTGCAAAAAACTTAACCATTTAAAAGATAAATATAGAAGAGAATTGATGAGAGGTAGGCAACTCAAAGTAGAATATGAAGTAGTTCGTGATGATTGTATGGAAACTAAAGAAAGACCACTGCTGGTCGAAATGGATAATTATGAACGCGAGCTGGATAGAAACAGAGAAGAGCTTCTTGAACTGAAATACAAAATAGCAAAGTGTAGAAAAGTAAAATACTCCATGGTAAAAGATGATATGCAGAGCGATGATGAAGACTACTGCCCGGTTCCGTCTGACTTTGCTTAATGAGTTGCAAATGTTATGTTATTAAAATGACAACCGGATTGATTAGTAGCACAGAGAGTGGGGATATCAGCGGAGTTTCTTTTGGAAGGACTGCTCGAGTAGCTAATAGTATGCATCCGAGGCTTCTGACTCAGGCGTGACTTTATTTAAATAAAGACATGCCTGGCTTCTAGCCTCAGGTGAGCTGTTGTTGTTTCTTGAGTGAATCTTTTCGGGAGGAGAAACTGCGCCAAAAACCCCATTCTCTATACTACTTATGTATATCAATATATAAAGTGAACATTGTTTTTATTAAATAAAATAATTGTCTTCCTTTGAACATAGATCTACATACGAGTATGTAATCTATGGCAAAACCTAAAAATTACTAGAAAAATAAACTTTACTCAACATAAATTACAGCTTAATACTTAATCGCACAATACGTGGTTGTCAATAACGAGTACACATAAGCGCACAGATCAATGTGCATATAATCACTCACAATCAGCGCGAGTTAGTAAACAGTGGACTATCGACAAAAAAACAGAAACAACTTAGCTGTATTATTCCTGCAAATAAATGCATTTGGATTTTTAAACTACAAAATGGGGCGTCCGTGGCCGAGTGGTTAACGTCTCTGACTTGAAATCACTTGCCCCTCACCGCTGTAGGTTCGATCCCTCATGGGCCTAGGAATCTTTATGTGAGGAAGCTATCCAGCTGGCTTGCGGAACGTCGGTGGTTCTACCCAGGTCCCCGCCCGTGCACGAATATTGCCCGGAGGGGCATCTGGGGTCTTCCTCCACCAATGGAAGCTGGAAAGTCGCCATATGACCTTAGCTGTTGGCGCGACTATAAAATCCAATTCAATCAATAAACAACAAAATATCCTAAAATATATTGCTTAGGAGTCGAGCTCAAACGTGAAAAACTTAGCTAAACGGCCCAAATGGGCGTCGACAATGTTACAATGTAAAAGGTATGCTGTTGGTATTAAAACCACATGGGTTAATACAAGCTAATTGTCTTCTTTGTCCCAAACTATCAAGAAAAACATCTACAATTTCAGACGTAGGAGTCACAACAAGAAATTGAAACGTTTTAACTGTGAGTAGTAGAAGCGTCCCTCGGGTCCCACGCTCTGCGATTGCGCAGGAAATGACGTCATCAGATGATGTAATATTGCGAAATTGTTCAGATGCAATAATGTGAAATAGCCATGTTTCTGCCGATTGTGAAATGTTTTTCTATTTTTAGGACATGATGTTTCAAGAAGTTGCGAAATAGTACTATTTTTAGAATATCATAAAACAGACAGCATATATAGTGGGACATTTACATCATATTATCAGTTGTAAGAAGAGTGAAGACAGATCGTATTATCAGTTGTAAAGGTGGGACATCATCTTGTCAGTTGTAAAAAACAGAGAAGACAAACAGGTAAGAAATTACGTTTAAAAAGAAAATATTTTGTTTCATAAAATAATCTGTAAGACTGATACAAACAGTATTTATTTATTCTTACAAGTGCTTGAAGAATTTCTGCGCGTGTGTTCTGCTAAATTATCTCAGCACGATTTTATGATTGTTTACACCTGTCAATGTGTTTCTATGACAAGTATATCCAATTTCTTGTTATACAGTTTTAGGGTAAACTGATTTAAAACTCGTATATCTGTATCGGATTTTATTGAATTTTACACAATATGAAAGATTAAACATTCAGCTACAATTCTGTCGCTGGTCATAATATGTTTTATACGACAATATTTCTTTTTTATAACAGGTAGACTTCAAGAGACCCTTTATCCTTTGTCAGATTATCAGAACTCCAAAATCTTCAATAACACCTTACGATAGGTCATTAATGTGTACTGTTTCTCAATAAACAAAGGGGATATATGAAGGTATGTGTGATGAAATATCAGACGGAGAATACTGTGAATTAAAACCCGTATAGCTTTTAAAATAGTTATCCTACAGTATTGAAGTTTACACTATCTAAAAGATCACACATTCAGCTACACATTTGTCGATGGGCATAGTACGTTTTAAACGACAATAAAGAAATTCATAACAGTCAGAAACAGACACTGTCGTCGGTAGACTAGTTTTCCATAATAAAACACGCTGGAAGAATTTCTTATAATGGCTGCATTACCAAATTATGGCAATCTTGTCTCATACCATTTAGATAAAATGAGATAACAGTTAATTTATTTTAACACGAGCCAATGGCTGGATAATTGGTTTACTGCTGTGACTAAACGTATTCGTATACCGTTTACGACTGAGCTGTTAACTAATTATTTCAAGGAATATATTTACATACATTTTACGAACTTTAAATAGACACATGAAAAACATTATAATATTTAATTGTATTATTTACTAGCGTGCGTGTGTGCGTGCGTGTGTTTTTGTGATATTTTGTAGATTTGTGATTAATAAAATAATGATTTTTTTTAGGTGGAACCATGGATGGAAAGTATATTTTATGGGTTTACCGATGCCGATGAGTTGCGAAATGTAGCAGCTATATGGGGGATCCAAGATTCACACGCTATACATTTACGTTTTTTTCAACTCGAAAATCCACACTATGGGGATAACTTTGTAAATGAAGAATTAGATACAATTCTTCAAAATGTGGGAGGACCAATTACACCTCCGTCTATGGATGTGAATCAAAAGAAAAGAACTTTGAAATGGCGTTGGAATATATAAGAAATAGAAGGGTCTATTAAAGCGCTGTTGTTTGATGAAGAGATTGAAGAAACCAGTTACATGTGTTTAAATGACGGTGAATGGAACCCTACAACTACAACAGCCATTCAGCGAAGGAGTGGAGATGAGCCTCAGCCAGGACCGTCCAACATCACAGATATACCCAGTGGCACACCAGCGGGTCTACAATATACCATTTGAAACAAATCGGAGCGTACTTACGCTAAAAATGTGGCTGTAGATAAAAATATCAAATTAAAATAGACGAAAAACACCAACGTCAACGTTTGAAAGATATTCACGAAGGTTTACACCAACTGTTTGACGAGATACTCGATCAAGCTCGTGGAGATTTTGGAAATGATTTAGGGAGAGTAGTTATCCACCACGAGGGCTTACAAGATGCTATTGCCATTCCTTTACAGTCATTGGGCACGTCGACAGAGTCCTCAACAGTAAACAAGATCTCGATGTCAATGACAGTTTCGAAATAATTGTGGGGTCGATTGACCTACCAAAGGTAGAGCCAGGCGACGAATCACGAGGCTGCGTGAGAAGAACATCTCTCTCCACCTAAAGACTTTTGTCGTGACCATCGTGAGCTCTGTATGGCCAGGGCGATAGGAGTAAGCTGGGCGAAACTAAACCGTTGTACCCCTGAGGAATGGAAGAACATCACTCAAAACCGTGGAAAAAAAATCAAACTTAGAATTGGCTCTTGAACATAGACATGTTCCAGAACATTACTTTAAAAAGCTACGGTCAAATACAAGAGATGAACAACAACAACTGGCTGTAGCTATTAGTCGACTTGCTGGAGTACCCTTGGACCGCCCCGCCAGTCTGAACGACATATCCGCCTTTGAAGAGGTACTAGATATCCGCGTGATGATGGTCACCAAATTCAGCCTAAATAAATGAAGGGCAACGGTATATATCAGTGCGAAAAAATTGTGAAAGTGTCCTACTTGTTACAATGTGATCAATACGACGAGGAGAAAGAAAGAGGAACACCGATGCGGCGAGTGCTATTGTACATCGTGTTTACAATACGTCTTAGACGATCATCTTTTCTACCTTAGAGCCACACCCGCCGAAGAAAAGTTCATACCTAAATTTGTATTTTTCGATTTTGCATGTAGTCAGGATGAAGTCCTTGAATGTCAAGAATTAAAGAAGATGACTTGTCTAGACTGTCTAACTGACCAACTGTGTAAATCCTGCTCGAAATATCAACGTTGTATGACGTCATGGTGCGATAAAGCTACCCATTGACCTAATTTCGTCCTGGCTCATACCGTCTGTCCCAAATGAATCGACAAGCGGTTAACCCCCCAATCTGTATGTAAAGGATGCGGTACCAGGTGCGAAGAATGCGATAACGTCGACTTGTATGATAATGAAGATAAAGGTTCATGCCCGGGTATTTTCGGATTTAGAGAAACCATCTTCCAAGGTGAGGATACAGCCACAAAGTTTGGACAATGGCTCTTTTCTGACCAACATCCATACTTTAAAGCCGTAGCTCACAACATAAAAGGTTACGATGGCTACTTCTTACTAGAATATTTGATCGATCAATCCATGCGTCCAGACAAGATCATCTACAACGGATCAAAAATTATGTACATGACCATTGAAAAAAGATCTTCACATCAAGGTCCTCGACAGTCTAAATTGCTTACCAATGAAACTAGCGGCGTTATTGGAAGCGTTCGGATTAAACGAACTGAAGAAAGGTTGGTTCCCCCATACCAGAGAGAATCAACAGTATATAGGACCTCATCCTGGACCCCGATATTACGGCTGTGATTTTATGATCACCAAAGAGAGAAAAACGTTCTTGTCTTGGCACGATACAAACAAGGGACAGATCTTCGATTTTACAAAGTAAATGCTCGAATACTGCATGAGTGATGTCGACATTTTTCGGAAAGCCTGTCAAAAAGGCCAGCATCTTCTTATGTCATCTACCGGCGTTGAGGTAGAATTTACTAATGACAAAGTAAAAGTAGAAAGGAAATGGGTAGGTGCTGTAGACCCCTTTAACTCCGTCTCTATAGCTTCTGTCTGTATGAATGTATACAGAACAATCTTTTTAGAAGAAGAATGGAGGGTCAAACTAGAAGACGAAAAAGACTGGACTCCGGCCAATCTGGTTGATGGAAAAGTACAAGTGCTTCTAGGGAAGGAATGGGTTCAAGAAGATGAACTGGAAGACACACAGATTAAAGAGAGCGCATTTGTCCGTACACCTCATTGCAAAAATCTCGCCCAGAGGCTATAACGATCAATATAGTAAGGTGTCCATTCAGTGGATCGAGTGGGTCATGAAACAAGAAGGGGTCAAGATACAACACGCCCTCAATGGCGGCGAAAAATCTTTACTTGGGACTCGGTACAAATTGGACGGTTTCTGTTCAGAGACAAACACGGCCTAGGAATTCCACGGATGCACATTTCATGCGTGTCTTAACTGTTTTCCTGTGGACAGAGAAGAGAAGTCACATCCACTGACTGGTCAGACATTACAATAGTTGTTCGCCCTTACATTGAAGAAGAAAGTGTTCATAATAAAAAGTCTCGGTATGAAGTATGTTTGTATATGGGAACACGAGTTTCATAAACAGTGTCAAGAAAATCAACAACTTCAAAACTTCATAAAGACCTTAGACGTTACGGATCGACTGGATCCCCATGATAGTTTCTTCGGTGGGCGTACCAATGCAAGTCAACTATATTATAATGTACGAGATGATGAACAAATCAAATTCTGGCACTTCAAACAGGAAGCCAGTGGACCCCACGACTGGATCAAAACTGATCAAGATATTGAAAAGTACTTCCAAAAAGAGGGAGTTCCAATGGAAAAAAAGCAAAATGCAGAAGAATCCAGGCCAGAGAGCTCTCGCCAAACGGTGTCTCAATAGTTTCTGGGGGTAAATTTGGTCAACGTCAAAACATGCGTCAGACCGCCTTTTTTAATTCGAAGTGAATGAATTCTTTCAAGTCTTCTCCTATCCGATGAAACAAGCTCACAATTTTCACATCGTGGCTGATGATACCATTCAAATGGAATGGAGCGGAGCTACAAAAAAGATTGTCTGCCAGAAGATAACAAAAACACTCATATATTCAGTAATATATTGATTAATTTTATAAAAAAGTAAGATTATATTTTATAGAACTTCAGCAATACTTAATCGATTATATTTTTGTTATAAAACTGGTTGATGAAATAAAATAAATGTTGCCTGCTTCATATGCAAGCTATAACTTCATTCATTATAACACAGTTTGTATATAGTAATAATAATAATAATACATTCTTTATTTCATGAAGGTACAACTCATTAAGATTATACAATCAATTGTACAACACTTATCTTCCATGAGGCCTTCTAATAACAACAGCAACTAATAAACAATGTCAAGTGAATACATGCACATAACATTAATACTATGTTACAAGCTGGCATACAAAACAAGTATTCACTATTAACACAACTTAATTTGAGCAGAACACCTGTTATCTTGAAATAGAAATAGCTTATAATTGTATTTGAAAGCATCAATAGAAACAGATATATAATATGGCAATACACATAGATAATTATGAGTAGCCTTACTGTATGTGAGTTATTAAAAAAATAATCCCATTAATATTTCCATATTTTCAGATATGGATTTCTATGCTTTGAAAGGGTCCTCGAAAGACGAAGCCAATGTATAGAAAACATCTCAAACAGAAACGCAACTTAACTACAAAATATAGCGCCACCCTTTCCATGCATAAGAATACACATTTGCAAAAAATAGTTCGTCTAGCCCATTCATTGGTATAGAATATGTTGTCTCTGAAATTATTACGTTGAAGTATACGATATATGCCCCGCCACGAAAGTATTACCTTTTTCCGATAGTATTTCCGTACGTACCTTCAGATTTTACATTCAAGTTTTTGGTTAAGTCTATTTCACAGACACCATGAGAGCAACATTTTTATACCAAAAGTAAGTCCATGTTAATGACCTTGTCCTAACTTTTGCAATTTGTTAATTTACATTTGAGTTTTACGTTGAAGTCTGTGGTGAAGTCCATTTTCCTTTCAGACTCCAAACGCCGTATAGCTTTCAATGTTCATATATGCTTACATCAATGTAAATAACATTGAGCTACTGTTAGTACTTTGTTCGTTTAGTCGATTCCTCACACAATTACATCTTTAGAGGCTACCAAAAATAGGTAAATGGATTAACCTTCACCTACTGCCTTTTTATGTGACTGAAAGCGCGAAATGGGAGCAGATGTGTGTCATGGACATATTTTCTAGTTATACGTTGTTTTTTGGTAGGATTACAAATTTTGCTACGATCTTAGTAGAAAAACAAACAAACAAACACATGACTTATATGAAGATTGCAAACACGTCTACCTTATTAAAATATGTGTTACTTTCTCTGTTGTTTGGCAGTTAGGGTATATATGTAGGTAGAAACTATGTACATGGCAGTCACCAAAACCATCTAAAAAACTAGCGCTTATAGCAAACATACCATCGACAAACGAGTGTATAACTTCAACAAACCAGCGCATATACATCTACAAACTCATCTAGATTTCAGTGAAATGAGCATTTAAGACAAATAATTATACTATTTCGGTACATACTGCTACAGTATATCATTTAATTAAACGCGTATGAAAGAAACAGCATTTAGACAAAGATATTTAGAAGAAATGTAATAACATCATATACCATACATATAAAATGCACAGTAACATGTCGTCAAAGTTATCAGAGTTTATATTTTTGTTAAGAAGTGAAGAAAATGTAACTCAATGAAATATCGTAAAAATACTGTGTTTGTTTACATTTCCAATGCCAATTCAATCCCATGATACAACTGAACCGGTCTACAAACGTGTTGATAATTCGATTCGCACATTACCTACAGGTTGCAGAAAACTAAATACTTTCACATAGACCTCCTGTGGCACATGTCAGCTAATATCTCAAGAATTATACACCAGATTTTCTTTAAATTACCTTATTTCATAGATATTTCCATCACAAAGCCTTTGAAAGTGTGAAAAAGACAACTTTTCCAGCTCAACTTCTCTGCACATGTCTGTGTTTATAAACACTGTTGAATCCGCACTGAATATTGACATGCAATTTCAATGGATGTTAAATTTTCAAAAACATGAAAAAATATTTTTTTATTTCATTTAATAATCCTAACTGATGGGGATTATTTTACCTATAGTTTATCCTTCCTGAAAATGCATATTGAATATTTCAAAGTTATATCTGCTGACCTCTGTGAACTTTCACTTCTGTACTGGATCGTACACAACAAAAGGCGGGGCTTAAGCCAGGCTATATTTAGCTGTACGCAGCCTACAGATGGGTGTTTCCCCCTCCCCCCACCACCCCACGAGTACTGAATACTCTCTAATTTAGAGCTGAGTACTGCCAATTTGCTATTTATTCGTCTATTTTTATGAAAATGTGATATAAAAGGACATTTAAAACTACTAACGGTTGTATCTCGACGTTTTGCTGTTTTGGGGTCAATCATGACGAATTTCGTGCATTTCGACAGTTTTTTTTTTTACATAGAAAACATAGTTTAAAGGCATTTACCTATTTTTTATGCGTACTGAATACTAAATAATGTAATTTGCGGGTATTGGTACCCGGGCCGTGGGTAGTGAATACTCTCTAAATTGCCCTGAATACTGCGTACCAATATTTATTCCGATAAAAAGTCTACTTAACGACGACTTGTAGCTTGCATAAGACAACTTACGAAATGCACATAACAACTTACGAAATGCACATGACAACTTGGAAAATGCACATGACAACTTAGAAAATGCACATAACAACTTAGAAAATGCACTTAACAACTTAGAATATGCACAAGACAACTTAAAAAATGCACATAACAACTTACGAAATGCATATAACAACTTAGAAAATGCACAAGACAAAATGCATATTACAACTTAAAAAATGCACATAACAACTTACGAAATACACATAACAGATTACGAAATGCACATAACAACTTAAAAAATGTACAAGACAACTTACAAAATGCACATAACAACTTATTAAATGCACATAACAAAGTATGAAGCGCACATATCAACAACTAAAAAATGCACACGACAACTTAGAAAATTCACATAACAAATTATTAAATGCACATATCAACTTAACTGCACTTAACAACTTACGAAATGCACAAGACAACATAGACAATGCACATAACAACTTACGAAATGCACAAGACAACATAGACAAAGCACATAACAACTTACGAAATGCACATAACAACTTACGAAATGCACATGACAACATAGAACATGCACATATATAACAACTTACTAAATGCACATAACAACTTACGAAATGCACATGATAACATAGAAAATGCACATAGCAACTTAGAAAATGCACAAGACAACTTAGAATATGCACATAACAACCTACGAAATGCACATAACAACTTAGTAAATGTACATAACAACTTACGAAACGCACATAACAACTTATAAAATGCACAAAACAACTTCGAATATGCCCATAACAACTTAAAAAATGCACATAACAACTTACGAAATGCACAAGACAACGAAGGATATGCACATAACAACCTACGAAATGCACATAACAACTTACGAAAATCACAACATAGAAAATGCACATAACAACTTAGAAAATGCACAAGACGACATGCAAAATGCACATAACAACTTAGAAAATGCACAAGACAACTTAGAAAATGCATATGACAACATAGAAAATGCACATAACAACTTACTAAATGCACATAACAACTTAGAAAATGCACAGGACAACTTAGAATATGCACTGTCACATAACAACTTACGAAAAGCACATAACAACTTATGAAATTCACATCACAACATAGAAAATGCACATAACAACTTAGAAAATGCACAAGACAACTTAGAAAATGCATATGACAACATAGAAAATGCACATAACAACTTACTAAATGCACATAACAACTTGGAAAATGCACAGGACAACTTAGAATATGCACTGTCACATAACAACTTACGAAAAGCACATAACAACTTATGAAATTCACATCACAACTTAGAAAATGCACATAACAACTTAGAAAATGCACAAAACGACTTACAAAGCGTACTGCACAAAATGCAAAAGGCCAACAGAAGGCAGCCGTGTGTGTGTGTGTGTAGTTCTGAGGTTTAACGTCCCTCCACCAACAAACACGACAAGGTAGCCCTGCCGCGATGGGCACAATAGAGTCAGGACGGTACAGAAGGCAGCCGAGACTTTCCATACTTGCTTGCGGGAAATTAACGAGGGATTTCCGTATTCGGTAATGTGTGACGCTATCCCCAATCGGAACTCTTCGCCAATTTCCGTACTCGGTAATAATGGCTCGGAAACAATCGGAACTGCCTCGACGGATTCCGTCACTCGGGATTCCGACACTATTACCGAGTACGGAAATTGGCGAAGAGTTCCGATTGGGCTCGGAAAGTATCAATCGGAATTGCCTCAACCATTTTTTTCAAAATGATCTACGGAAATGAGCGAGTTTGCACGATTGCGGAAATTAGTGAAGAGTTCCGATCGGTCGGATTCCGATTACGGAAATTGCCGAAGATGATCTTGAGGAAATTAACGAATCTGCCTAGAATAATTTCCGAGAAGTAAGGAGTGCAGGTCACCGACCCTTGTGTGGTGGAGTATTGTGTGGATACTAATTAGGTACAGTTTTTCAAACTCTCAACAAGTATGTTGTTCTTAATAACCAAACCCGCATTATAATCGTCAAGTGTGATGGAAATGTGGAACAGATAAACGTAAATAGTTCTTCAAAGGAAAATGCCGCAAAAACATAACACTAACGTGTAGAACTTCTAGAAGTTTACAGTATAGCAGGAGATAAAAATGGCGGATCTGAAAATGCGATAAAGTATATAGACTGCTCCACGGCGCATGTCTCGTTCACTCAAAACAAGCGACTCGATTTAGTGCATGGTAAATCGCAATAGATTCAAGACGAAGTCATTCGGCATTGCGAAACAAGTCAAAATGTTCTTTTATTAAGTTGTTGGCTTGAATCGACCAGTTTAATTAAAAAACATGATGCAAAATAATCCCTTATAGGAGAAATCATGTATTTTTCAGAATTGCATAAAAAATGATTTTCTAAGCATTTATTTTGTTTAAATAGGTGAGTTGAACTTAGAAACAGAGAAAAAAATATCATTTTCAGACTTTTAGACTATTTTAGATTGTTTTTGGCAACTTTTTCTCAAATTTTCTGATTTTCTCTAAAAATGTAATATATTTTATTTATTTTTGGAATTTTTGTGAAAGATACATGGCAAAATGTGTGGTATACATACTCAGGGATGCAAAACAAAGCCACCAGAGTTGATTTGATGAGAAAATGTTGAACGGTTGCTGAGATATTGCTTTTTTTATTATTTCTTAATTTCGCGACAAAATCAACTCGATTAGTGCATGGTCAAGCGCAGTTAAATCGCAATAATTTCAAGACGAAGTCATTCGGCATTGCGAAACAAGTCAAAGTGTTCTTTTATTAAGTTGTTAGGTTGAATCGACCTATTTAATTAAAAAACATGATGCAAAATAATCCCTTATAGGAGAAATCATGTATTTTTCAGAATTGCATAAAAAATGATTTTCTAGGCATTTATTTTGTTTAAATAGGTGAGTTGAACTCAGAAACAGAGAAATAAATAACATTTTCAGACTTTTAGACTATTTTAGAGTGTTTTTGGCAACTTTTTCTCAATTTTTCTGATTTTCTCTAAAAATGTGATATTTTTAAAAAAAAATGGAATTTTTGTGAAAGATACATGGCAAAATGTGTGGTATACATACTCAGGGATGCAAAACAAAGCCACCAGAGTTGATTTGATGAGAAAATGTTGAACGGTTGCTGAGATATTGCTTTTTTTATTATTTCTTAATTTCACAAAATCGTAGTGCATGGTCAAGCGCAGGTAAATCGCAATAATTTCAAGACGAAGTCCTTCGGCATTGCAAAAGAAGTCAAAATGTTCTTTTATTAAGTTGTTGGGTTAAATCGACCAGTTTTATTAAAAAACATGACGCAAAATAATCCCGGTCTAATTACACTAAATCAACAGGATGTACTCGCCTGGTGCAAACGAAAGTAGTTCTGTATTAAAGTGTGCTTATCTTTTTTTCTTTAAAAACTTTTTTTAGTGCAGTTTCCTGTTATTTTTTGGCTGTAACTGTATTCTGGACATGTTGTTGATATTTGAAAATGCAGCTCATCATGTTTTTGACATTTTTTGATATAAATTTGAGAAGTGAAAGTAGACAGGGTATGAAAATGCAAGGGGTAAAAATAGTGTTGACCTTTATCCAGGTGTTAGTATACAACTGAAGAAATGTTTCTTAGAAGGTATTAAACCCCCTATTTCCTTGTTGATGTTTAATAGCAGACATGTTTATTTGCATGATAAAGTAAGTTTCCCAGAATACTAACGAGGTCTGAGTTTTTAACAGGTTGTCAACATTCTAACTTTACTATGGAAGGGCAATGGAGACTCATTTATGCTATTATAACCTATAAGGAGAAATTATGTATTTTTCAGAATTGCATAAAAAATGATTTTCTAGGCATTTATTTTGTTTAAATAGGTGAGTTGAACTCAGAAACAGAGAAAAAAATATCATTTTAAGACTTTTAGACTATTTTAGAGTGTTTTTGGCAACTTTTTCTCAAATTTTTCTGATTTTCTCTAAAAATGTGATATTTAAAAAAAAAAAGGAATTTTTGTGAAAGATACATGGCAAAATGTGTGGTATACATACTCAGGGATGCAAAACAAAGCCACCAGAGTTGATTTGATGAGAAAATGTTGAACGGTTGCTGAGATATTGCTTTTTTTATTATTTCTTAATTTCGCGACAAAATCACCTCGATTTAGTGCATGGTCAAGCGCAGGTAAATCGCAATAATTTCAAGACGAAGTCATTCGCCATTGCGAAACAAGTCAAAATGTTCTTTTATTAAGTTGTTTGGTTGAATCGACCAGTTTAATTAAAAAACATGATGCAAAATAATCCCTTATAGGAGAAATCATGTATTTTTCAGAATTGCATAAAAAATGATTTTCTAGGCATTTATTTTGTTTAAATAGGTGAGTTGAACTCAGAAACAGAGAAAAAAATATCATTTTCAGACTTTTAGACTATTTTAGAGTGTTTTTGGCAACTTTTTCTCAAATTTTCTGATTTTCTCTAAAAATGTGATATTTAAAAAAAAAATGGAATTTTTGTGAAAGATACATGGCAAAATATGTGGTATACATACTCAGGGATGCAAAACAAAGCCACCAGAGTTGATTTGATGAGAAAATGTTGAACCCTTGCTGATATATTGTTTTTTATATTATTTCTTAATTTCGCGACAAAATCGACTCGATTTAGTGCATGGTAAATCGCAATAATTTTAAGACGAAGTCATTCGGCATTGCGAAACAAGTCAAAATGTTCTTTTATTAAGTTGTTGGGTTGAATCGACCAGTTTAATTAAAAAACATGATGCAAAATAATCCATTATAGGAGAAATTATGTATTTTTCAGAATTGCATAAAAAATGATTTTCTAGGCATTTATTTTGTTTAAATAGGTGAGTTGAACTCAGAAACAGAGAAAAAAATATCATTTTCAGACTTTTAGACTATTTTAGTGTGTTTTTGGCAACTTTTCCTCAATTTTTCTGATTTTCTCTAAAAATGTGATATTTTTAGCTCGACTGATCAGAGATCAGCAGAGCTTATGCTGTGGTGCGGCGTCCGTCTTTCCGTCTGTCTGTCTGTCCGTAAACTTTTATTTGTAGTGACAACTCCTCTGAAACTACTGGATGGATATTCATGAAACTTTACAGAAATGTTGCCCATAAAATCTAGTTGATCCTAGCAAAAATTCATGTCGATGTAAAATCCAAGATGGCCGCCAAAGCTAAAAATAGAGTTTTAAAATACAAGTTTGTAGCGACTACTTCTTGAAAACTATAAGTGATATTGATATGGGACTTTTTCTAAAATGATCAGCATGACATGATGTGTCGATACTTGTCAAAAATCGTTTTGATTCAACGTTAAACATGGCTGCCAGCGGCCATCTTTGTTTACATAGAGTTATATAGTAAAAACTTGTAGCGACTACTCCTCTGAAACTACTTGGCGGATTCTCATGAAACTTTACAGGAATGATGCTCTTGATGTCTTATTGATCCTAGCAAAATTTCAGATCTGCCAGAAATTCAAGATGGCCGTCACAGCTAAAAATGGATTTTTAAAAAATAAGTTTGTAGCGACTACTTCTTGAAAACTATAAGTGATATTGATATGGGACTTTTTCTAAAATGATCAGCATGACATGATGTTGATCCTTGTCGAAAATTATTTTGATTCGACGTTAAATATGGCTGCCAGTGGCCATCTTTGGTTACATAGAGTTATATTGTAAAAACTTGTAGCGACTACTCCTCTGAAACTACTTGAAGGATGTTCATGAAACTTCACAGGAATGTTGCTCTTGATGTCTAGTTGATCCTAGAAAATGTTCAGGTCGGCCGGAAATTCAAGATGGCCGCCACAGCTAAAAACAGATTTAAAATAAATAAGTTTGTAGCAACTACTTCTTCAAAACTATAAGAGATATTGATATGGGACTTTTTCTAAAATGATCAGTATGACATGATATGTTGGTCCTTGTCGAAAATCGTTTTGATTTGACGTTAAACATGGCTGCCAGCAGTCATCTTTGTTTACATAGAGTTATATAATGAAAACTTGTAGCGACTACTCCTCTGAAACTACTTGACGGATTTTCATGAAACTTCACAGGAATGTTGCTCTTAATGTCTTATTGATCCTAGCAAAATTTCAGGTTGGCCGGAAATTCAAGATGGCCGCCACGGTTAAAAATAGATTTTTAAAGAACAAGTCTGTAGCGACTACTTCCTGAAATCAAAATCAATCAGTAGAGCTTCAAGGTCATTGACCTCTTGTTTATTTTTTTGGAATTTTTGTGAAAGATACATGGCAAAATGTGTTGTATACATACTCAGGGATGCAAAACAAAGCCACGAGAAATGATTTGATGAGAAAATATTGAACGGTTGCTGAGATATTGCTTTTTTTATTATTTCTTAATTTCGCGACAAAATCAACTTAATTTAGTGCATGGTCAAGCGCAGGTAAATCGCAATAATTTCAAGACGGAAGTCATTCGGCATTGCGAAACAAGTCAAAATGTTCTTTTATTAAGTTGTTGGGTTGAATCGACCAGTTTAATTAAAAAACATGACGCAAAATAATCCCGGTCTAATTACACTAAATCAACAGGATGTGCTTGCCTAGTGCAGTCGAAAGTAGTTCTGTATTAAAGAGTGCTAATCTTTTTTTCTTTAAAAACTTTTTTAAGTGCAGTTTCCTGTTATTTTTTGGCTGTAACTTTATTCTGGACATGTTGTTGATATTTGAAAATGCAGCTCATCATGTTTTTGACAGTTTTTGATATAAATTTGAGAAGTGAAAGTAGACAGGGTATGAAATTGCAAGGGGTAAAAATAGTGATGACCTTTGACCCAGTGTTAGTATACAACTGAAGAAATGTTTCTTAGGAAGGTATTAAACCCCCTATTTCCTTGTTGATGTTTAATAGCAGACATGTTTATTTGCATGATAAAGTAAGTTTCCCAGAATTCTAACGAGGTTTGAGTTTTTAACAGGTTGTCAACATTCTAACTTTACTATGGAAGGGCAATGGAAACTCATTTATGCTATTATAACCTATAAGGAGAAATCATGTATTTTTCAGAATTGCATAAAAAATGATTTTCTAGGCATTTATTTTGTTTAAATAGGTGAGTTGAATTCATAAGAGAAAAAAGTATCATTTTCAGACTTTTAGACTATTTTAGAGTGTTTTTGGCAACTTTTTCTCAAATTTTCTCTAAAAATGTGATATTTTTAAAAAAAATGGATTTTTTTGAAAGATACATGGCAAAATGTGTGGTATACATACTCAGGGATGCAAAACAAAGGCACCAGAGTTGATTTGATGAGCAAATGTTAAACGGTTGCTGAGATATTGCTTTTTTTATTATTTCTTAATTTCGCGACAAAATCGACTCAATTTAGTGCATGGTCAAGCGCAGGTAAATCGCAATAATTTCAAGACGAAGTCATTCGGCATTGCGAAACAAGTCAAAATGTTATTTTATTAAGTTGTTGGGTTGAATCGACCAGTTTAATTAAAAAACATGACGCAAAATAATCCCGGTCTAATTACACTAAATCAACAGGATGTGCTCGCCTGGTGCAGTCGAAAGTAGTTCTGTATTAAAGAGTGCTTATCTTTTTTTCTTTAAAAACTTTTTTTAGTGCAGTTTCCTGTTATTTTTTGGCTGTAACTGTATTCTGGTCATGTTGTTGATATTTGAAAATGCAGCTCATCATGTTTTTGACAGTTTTTGATATAAAATTGAGAAGTGAAAGTAGACAGGGTATGAAATTGCAAGAGGTAAAAATAGTGTTGACCTTTGACGCAGTGTTAGTATACAACTGAAGAAATGTTTCTTAGAAGGTATTAAACCCCCTATTTCCATGTTGATGTTTAATAGCAGACATGTTTATTTGCATGATAAAGTAAGTTTCCCAGAATTCTAACAAGGTTTGAGTTTTTAACAGGTTGTCAACATTCTAACTTTACTATGGAAGGGCAATGGAGACTCATTTATGCTATTATAACCTATAACGAGAAATCCTGTATTTTTCAGTATTGCATAAAAAATGATTTTCTAGGCATTTATTTTGTTTAGATAGGTGAGTTGAACTCAGAAACAGAGAAAAAAATACCATTTTCAGACTTTTAGACTATTTTAGAGTTTTTGGCAACTTTTTCTCAAATTTTCTGTTTTTCTCTAAAAATGTGATATTTTTAAATTTTGTCTTCCTATCTTTATCAAACTTTACCACATTGTTAATATCCATGAAAGCTCGGACAAGTTCGAAAATCAGTCATATCGGACAAGTAACAGCGGAATTATGGCCCTTGATTTAGTTAAAAATGGTATATTTTGCCTCGTTAAGACGCTAGGGGCTTTATTGTTCATCCGATCTTTACCAAACTTTATCAGATTGTTAATATCAATAAAAGCTTGGACAAGTTCGAAAACCAGCAATATCGGACGAGTAACAGCGGAGTTGTGGCCCTTGATTTAGTTAAAAATGCTATATTTTGCCTTGTTAAAAAGATAGGGGCATCATTGTTCATCCGATCTTTACCAAGCTTTATCAGCTTGTTAATGGCATTGAAAGCTCGAACAAGTTTGAAAACCAGCCATTTCAAACAAGTTACAGCGGAGTTATGGCCCTCGATTTAGTTAAAAATGCTATATTTTGCCTCGTTAAGACGATAGGGGCTTCATTGTTCCCCGTGTGGTTGCCGGGGTAGAATACAACCACTGCAAACACACCGTCACATGCAGAGGGGTAGGACCCCCCCCCCCCCATTCATATTCATTTTGTCATTTTTAGCTCTACTGGCCGAAGGCCAGCAGAGCTTATGGGATGCCGAGTTGTCCGTCGTCCGTCCGTCGTCCGTCCGTCGTTAACTTTTGTCTCGTTAAGACGATAGGGCCTTCATTTTTCATCCGATCTTTACCAAACTTTAACAGGTTGTTAATATCAATGAAAGCTCGGATGAGTTCGAAAAACCAGCCAAATCGGACAAGTAACAGCGGAGTTATGGCCCTTGAGTTAGTTAAAAATGCTATATTGCTATATTTTGCCTCGTTAAGACGATAGGGCCTTCATTTTTCATCCGATCTTTACCAATCTTTAACAGGTTGTTAATATCAATGAAAGCTCGGATGAGTTCGAAAACCAGCCAGATTGGACAAGTAACAGCGGAGTTATGGTCCTTGATTTAGTTAAAAATGCTATATTGCTATATTTTGCCTCGTTAAGACGATAGGGTCTTCATTTTTCATCCTATCTTTACCAAACTTTACCACATTGTTAATATCAATAAAAGCTCAGAGAAGTTCGAAAACCAGCCAGATCAGACCAGTAACAGCAGAGTTATGGTCCTTGATTTAGTTAAAAATGCTATATTTTGCCTCGTTAAGACGATAGGGGCTTCATTGTTAATCCGAACTTTACCAATCTTTATCAGATTGTTAATATCAATGATTGCTCGGACAAGTTCGAAAACCAGCCATATCGGATTAGTAAAAGCGGAGTTGTGGCCCTTGATTTAGTTGAAAATGCTGTATTTTGCCATGTTAAGACAATGGGGGCTTCATTGTTCATCCGATCTTTACCAAACTTTATCAAATTGTTAATGTCGTTGAAAGCTCAAACAAGTTCGAAAACCAGCTAGTTAAAAATGCTATATTGCTATATTTTGCCTCGTTAAGACGATAGGGCCTTCATTTTTCATCCGATCTTTACCAATCTTTAACAGGTTGTTAATATCAATGAAAGCTCGGATGAGTTCGAAAACCAGCCAGATTGGACAAGTAACAGCGGAGTTATGGTCCTTGATTTAGTTAAAAATGCTATATTGCTATATTTTGCCTCGTTAAGACGATAGGGTCTTCATTTTTCATCCTATCTTTACCAAACTTTACCACATTGTTAATATCAATAAAAGCTCAGAGAAGTTCGAAAACCAGCCAGATCAGACCAGTAACAGCGAAGTTACGGCCCTTGATTTAGTTAAAAATGCTATATTTTGCCTCGTTACGACGACAGGGGCTTCATTGTTCATCCGATCTTTACCAAACTTTATCAGATTGTTAAAATCAATGAAAGCTCGGACAAGTTCGAAAACCATTCATATCGGACCAGTAACAGCAGAGTTATGGCCCTTGATTTAGTTAAAAAGGCTATATTTTGCCTCGTTAAGACGATAGGGTCTTCATTTTTCATCCGATCTTTACCAAACGTTACCAGATTGTTAATATCAATAAAAGCTTGGACAAGTTCGAAAACCAGCCAGATCGGACAAGCAACAGCGGAGTTATGGCCCTTGATTTAGTTAAAAATGCTATATTACGATAGAGCCTTCATTTTTCGTCCGATCTTTACCAAACTTTACCAGATTGTAAATATAAATGAAAGCTCGGACAAATTCGAAAACTAACCAGATCGGACCAGAACAGTGTAGTTATGGCCCTTGATTTAGTTAAATATGCTATAGTTTGCCTCGTTAATACGATAGGGCTTTCATTTTTCATCCGATCTTTACCGAACTTTACCAGATTGTTACTATCAATGAAAGCTCCAACAAATTTCAATACCAGCCAGATTGGACCATTTACACTAGAGTTATGGCCCTTGATTTTCTGAAATATGCTATATTTTGGCCTCATTAAGAAGAAAGGGCCTTCATTTGGCCAGATTTCAGTGAAACATTTCAAGAATGATCAGTACCAAGCCTAGTTGTACATGTCGTCACCGTGTTCTGGTTGAATGATTTTGGCAGAGTTATGTCCCTTTAAAGGTTTTAATACACAAACTTTGTCTGGACTAGTTCTCCTGAACGTCTCCTCACATTTCAACCAAACTTTACAGGGATGATCATCACCAAGCATAGTTGTGCATATCATCGTCGCGTTCCAGTTAACAGATTTTTGGTGGAGTTATGGCCCTTTAAAGGTTTCTGATACACAAACAATTTCCAGGCTAGTTCTCCTGAACCCCTGTCTGGATTTTAACGAAACTTGACAAGGATGATCAGTATCAGGTCTAGTTTTGCAATTCATTGCCGTGTTCCGGTTGAATGATTTTTGGCAGAGTTATGGCCTTTTAAAGGTTTTAATACACAAACTTTGTCTGGACTAGTTCTCCTGAACGCCTCCCCACATTTCAACAAAATTTACAGGGATGATCAGCAGCAAGCATAGTTATGCATATCATCGTGGCATTCCGGTTAACAGATTTTTGATGGAGTTATGGCCCTTTAAAGGTTTTTGATACACAAATATTTTCCGGGCTAGTTCTCCTGAACCACTGACTGGATTTTAACTAAACTTGAAAAGGATGATCAGTATCAAGCCTAGTTGTGCATATCGTCGCCATATTCGGGTTGAATGATTTTTGGCAGAGTTATGGCCCTTTAAATGTTTTAATAGCCAAACGTTGTCCAGATTATCCCGCCGATGTCTGGCGAATTTGTTATGTATTTCTTACATTTTTCATTCGCCAGTTCGGGTTTCTTTTCGAAAATGGCGAATTGGCGAATGGTTAACGCGAGCCTAGACAGTGCATTGGGTAGTAAAGGATCACTATGGTTAAAAGTTTAAATTTAAAACTAAAGGAAACTTTCAAGACAGTTTCTTCTAGATTTTGCTCTCTGAGCAATTTGCTAACCAAAATTATTATGAACTATGCTTCATATTTGTGGATTTAATGTGTTAGTTAACTGTTGAAATTCTGCCATTTTGCCTGTTTATGGAATCAATGTCCCTAAAAGTTTAAAACTCCAAATGGATCTTTTGATGATCAGGCCTGAGCATTTTACACCAAAATGTATTAGAGACTTTAACTGCTGGGATGGATTATAGGGAAATCCTTCACGAAATGTTAAACCTGTTGTTCTTTTCAGGAACGAGCGTATGTTTGTGAGTGAAAAAACAAAACACGACTACCATCAAGTGAAGGATTTCCCTATAATCAAGCCAAGCAGTTAAATAATCTCTTTATTACATTTATATATATCAGTTTATGTATAATTTTAACCTAAATTATTGGCTTTATTGAACATTATTGACGGATGACATTGACATCAGCATCACTTTATCAACGTCACAGTTGGTTATTTTTGTGTTCGGATAGTTATTAATGTTTAGCAATTATGAATATTCTTTCATTGAGAAATTCCAATCTTTAACCACATAAATGTAATAAAAAAACATCTTCATTTTTTATTTCATTATACCCCACCCGCAAAGTGGGGGGTTTGCAGGGGGGTGTGTGTAAACTGGAATCACCTTGTCCATCCGTCTGTCCGTAGATGCAGTTCTTGTCTGGGCTATTTCCCAATAAATCACAATTTCGCGTAACTAGCTCGGAAGTAACAATATCGAGTGGACATGCACATACTGTCATGACGTTCCGGTTCGATAATTTTCCTCTGAGTTATGGCCCTTTGTATTTCTAATATATATATATATATCATAAAAAATTCTTGTCTGGGCTATTTCTCTAAAACTCCTTGTTAGAATTTAGCGAAACTTGCTAGGAAGTATCAATATCAAGTAGAGATGCGCATATTATCGTGACGTTCCGGTTCGATAATATTCCACTCAGTTATGGCCCTTTGTATTTCTAAAATAGATATATAATACAAAATACTTGTCTAGTCTATTTCTCTAAAACTCCTTTTTAGAATTTATTGAAACTTGCTAGAAAGTATCAATATCAAGTGGAGATGTGCATACTGTCATGATGTTCCAGTTCAATAATTTTCCACTGAGTTATGGCCCTTTTTATTTTTAATGCATTTCATACTTGGTAGTCAAATAGAAAATTCTTGTTCGGGCTATTTCTCTAAAATCCCATGTTATAATTTTGTGAAACTTGCTACAAAGCATCAATATCAAGTGGAGATATGGATATTGTCGTGACGTTCCGGTTCGATAATTTTCCACTCAGTTATGGCCCTTTGTATTTTTAATACATTTCATACTTGGTAGTCAAATAGAAAATTCTTGGCCAGGCTTTTTCTCTATACTATATGTCTATAGATCTTATAGGAACAAAAACAAAAACAAGTTGCCAGCGGTGGGGTAAACATACAAGACTTTTTCCTATAAGATATATAGACATATAGTATAGAGAAAAAGCGACAGTTCTAGTTTTAACTGTATTGTTATTTTCATTTAAAAAATTCACATCCTTCAGGCAGTAACAGATCACTTTTCTTGATATTCCTGTACGAAATTAGACGCCTGGAAACAAGACGTAATTTTACCAAAATTTCAAGCGTAACCATTTAAATCAAATAGAAAAACCAGGCGTCAACTAGACGGAAACAACACGTCAACTAGACGGAATTTGAGGCGTAATATGCAAATGAGTTATGCCTGGAATAATTGACGGGCGTCATTTAGGCAGACGTAAAACACAAAAATGACGGGCGTCACTTAGTAAAATGACGGGCGTAAACTATAGACGGAAAAAAGCAAGAATTGAGGCGTAATATGCAAATTAGTCACTTTCGATCATTTATCGAAAGAAAACATCATGAACTTCGTGTACCACCAACAATTTATTAATATATGAATAAAGCCAAATCAATTAGGTAACTAAATCATATAAAACCATACACATTTCATGTCCAGTCAGGTTCTAATATGAGCTGATAAATAGTATTGAATTATTAGTAGTACAGTTTAGGTCTGTATGTATAGAATGCAATTAAAATCCATTTCCTCAAATAATCAGTTGTAAAATATGTCAGTGTAAAATGATGCCCGTCATTTAAGTTACGCCTCTTGCCAGGCGTCAGTTTCACATTTCTACGCCTCGATCAAGAGACGTCAAAGTCATATTATTCCGTCTCCTGCTCGTTGACTCTTGGAAAAAGAGCATTAGGTCTAAAAACCAGTTGGAATCGGAATCCGTCTACTTCACGCTGGTTTCCGTCTGCTTTTTTCGTACAGGAGTACTGGTGCTACACTAAGTGGATAATTACTCAAGGAAATATGTGCTGAATCTTATTCTTCGCGCTAATGTAGTATGCTTATAGGATCAACCTTTAAACATGGAAAGTTTCTTAAAAAATGAGTGGATACGAGCTGAATAAATAAAATGTAAACATAAACTGATCCACTACTACTGATGATCCGCTACTACCGCAAGCACTGTATACCAAACATAGTTATTATTGAGAGTTCTGAACAACTTTGTCAGTGGTGAATATTGAGATATTAAAGAAAATCAGTTTACGTTTAAAAAAGAAAAGAAAAAAAGGCCAGTTACCCCTGTTTTATCCTTCGCACATTATTACAATCTTGTTAGTGAAAAGAAAGCCTACAAAGAAAGTATCCTCTGTTCCTATATTAAAATAATTCACCATAATTTAAAGGGACTGATGGCGATCTGTTACAAATTGTGCCTTACTGAGGATACAGTATGTGTGTCCATCCAAATATGAATACATCATGTCGAGGGGTGAGTGGAAAACTGTTGTAACTATATATAAAAAAGGAACAAAATACAACAGTTTTACACTATGCCCTCGATGTGTTTCTGTTCGTATGAGCTAAATAGGCTGAAATAGTAGCTTGAAAATGACGCTGTATAAATCATTAAAGCGAATCATATTCTTGTTTTGTGATCAAAGTACACTTCAGGGCAGGAAAAATTGTTTCTGAATTACTCGTCCTTCGACAAAATATTTGAATGGTTAAATTGATATATATTTAAAGAATTGATTTAAATTTCTACTCATCCTGCATCAATGAGCACTCGTTATGGCCAGCGAACGAATGGAATTTTGGTGCCCTGCACTTTTACTCTGCGATCAAGCAATTTGAACTCCAAATTTATGATTGAAGAATTTATGATTGAAGAATAAAAAAAATATGCAGTCATTGAGATTTTTATACCCCTGCTTTCACAAAGCCTGCCCCGCAACACATTTTTGTTGCGTCGCGTTTTGTTGCGTCACGTCCAGTAACACTTTTTTTATATTACTTGCATTCCTCAAATAGTTTTCAATGGGTTGTTCCCAAACATCCGATGACCTTATGTCCATCTTCATCACCCATTGTTGATTGCTCTATTTATTACAGAATTGTGGCCCTTTATTTGACTTAAAATTTAAGTGTGTGTAGTCATCACCTTCATTGATAGTTATAAACAATAAACCGAATATAAAGCTGCAGCTTTGATAGTTCTAGTTATAAACAATAAACCGAATATGAAGCTGCAGCTTTGATAGTTCTAGTTATAAACAATAAACCGAATATGAAGCTGCAGCTTTGATAGTTCTAGTTATAAACAATAAACCGAATATAAAGCTCTGTTATATGGATGTGCATGCGCTTTCAGATTGTAACTCGCAACTCACGTTTTCTAAGTTATTGTAGGCTTGTAACTCAATCTCGCTTTTTATAACTCACAACTTGCTTTTTGTACCTCTCAACTCAACACTCAACAAAAAGAAATCCTCCTTTTTTAGGCTACACACATATTCAAACAAGACACCAAGCGGCGGTATTACTCACCTTCAGTGATAGCTCTAGTTTAGCTAATGTTATGCTCTGTGACTGTAAAATTTCTGGCCACCCCACCTGCTTCTTCATTATGTTATTGGATTTAGAAAGACTAAAAGAAGACAGTATTTTAGATTTGTGGCTTGTTCCTAATTATTGGTAGTTACTTAGATGTGCATTTAGCTTTGAACAATTTTCAGTGTGAGGCATTATGATGGAAGCAAACCTGCTGCCAGTGTATGAGTGTGGTGAAGGACGATGTCGCGACATGTTCTGGGAGTTTATCTACATCATTGTGATCCCCACAGCCCTGCTATTCATGGTCATCTTCATTACCAGCATCACCATGTGCAATGCATCTTGTAAAAGGTAATTATTGTCCCTGTCCCTGACTTTGCATTTCCTGAGCATATATTAAACTGCAGTACTCCACAAGGTACGTGTATATCACGAAACTTGCTACACATATCAAGCTAGCAACACTTCGAGCTAGTAGTGGCTTGTGGTGCCTTTTGATATAGAATATTTTAAAATCTTATTATTTTGCCCTTTCGATGGAAACAAATGTCATTTTGTCAAAATAATCGTTTCCATATCAAAAACAGTTAACCCATTTGCTGCAACATTCGAAAACATTGATTTTACAATCAATGTAGGCCCAGTCACCATGCACACTATGTGCAGGCAGCATTTACACTGTTCCCCACTCAGAGTGTTTTCAATATAGGCAGGGACCCAAGCCTGAAAAAAACTAAAACGTTTACCCGGAAAGATATACTCCTGATTTTTAGCTCGACTGATCAGAGATCAGCAGAGCTTATGCTGTGGTGCGGCGTCCGTCGTCCGTCCGTCTGTCCGTCAACTTTTATTTGTAGCGACAACTTCTCTGAAACTACTGGATGGATATTCATGAAACTTTACAGAAATGTTGCCCATAAAGTCTAGTTGATCCTAGCAAAAATTCATGTTGATGTGAAATCCAAGATGGCCGCCAAAGCTAAAAATAGAGTTTTAAAATACAAGTTTGTAGTGACTACTTCTTGAAAACTATAAGTGATATTGATATGGGACTTTTTCTAAAATGATCAGCTTGACATCATGTCAAGCTGATCATTTTAGAAAAAGTCCCATATCAATATCCTTGTCAAAAATCGTTTTGATTCAACGTTAAACATGGCTGCAGCGGCCATCTTTGTTTACATAGAGTTATATAGTAAAAACTTGTAGCGACTACTCCTCTGAAACTACTTGTCGGATTGTCATGAAACTTTACAGGAATATTGCTCTTGATGTCTAATTGATCCTAGAAAAATTTCAGGTCGACCGAAAATTCAAGATGGCCGTCACAGCTAAAAATAGATTTTTAAAAAATAAGTTTGTAGCGACTACTTCTTGAAAACTATAAGTGATATTGATATGGGACTTTTTCTAAAATGATCAGCATGACATGATGTTGATCCTTTTGGAAAATTATTTTGATTCGACGTTAAACATGGCTGCCAGTGGCCATATTTGGTTACATAGAGTTATATAGTAAAAACTTTTAGCGACTACTCCTCTTAAACTAACTGACGGATAGTCATGAAACTTCACAGGAATGTTGCTCTTGATGTCTAGTTGATCCTAGAAAAATTTCAGGTCGGCCGGAAATTCAAGATGGCCACCACAGCTAAAAATAGATTTAAAATAAATCAGTTTGTAGCGACTACTTCTTTAAAACGATAAGAGATATTGATATGGGACTTTTTCTAAAATGATTAGTATGACATGATGTTGGTCCTTGTCAAAAATCGTTTTGATTTGACGTTAAACATGGCTGCCAGCGGCCATCTTTGTTTACATAGAGTTATATAATGAAAACTTGTAGCGACTACTCCTCTGAAACTACTTGACGGATTTTCATGAAACTTCACAGGAATGTTGCTCTTAATGTCTAATTGATCCTAGCAAAATTTCAGGTTGGCCGGAAATTCAAGATGGCCGCCACGGTTAAAATAGATTTTCAAAAAAAAGTCTGTAACGACTACTTCCTGAAATCAAAATCAATCAGTAGAGCTTCAAGGTCATTGACCTCATGTTTAAATATTAACAGATGGAAGTCTTGTACATATGAAACCACTGTATGGACTTCTGGCATACTTTGCATTTCGTAACTGCATCGTGATTTCTACGGTAACCCATTCGTACCAAGCCATTATATGAAAATCGATGAACAAACAGTCAAAGGAAAGTAAAGAAACCTATATGTGTATATGAAATATCAAACTACAGAATCAAGAACTGATTACGTTACACTTTACTAATTTTAACAAGAGTTATGGACCTTTTATGAATTTTGTTCTGTCCTGTGCTAGGGATAATGCGAATAGTTGTGTTCTCAATAACTGCAGTAAACGGTTTCCGATTTCCACTAAATGTTGTATGGTGTTAGGCCTTATACCTACAAGGCCTTTGACAAGTTCAATACTGAGTAAAACTGACACTTGCTTTAAAGAGTTATTACCCTTGGTTATTGAAAGAATATGCACATTTTAGCATGAGTACACACATTACTTTAGTAAACGGATTCCGATCTTCACATTATTTAGTACGAGACTTTATATGAATATGAACTTTGACAAGATGACAATGAGCAGAATTAACACCTGCCTTACTGAGTTATTGCCCTTGATTATTGCAAAAATGCAAATTTCAGCTTTCGTACACAATACATTAAATAAATTGGTTTCGATTTTCACACAGTTTGGCGTGTAACTTTATATCAAACGGATTCAGACAGGTTAGACAAGTATCAAGTTATTGCTCTAAATTGTCGAAAAATTTGATCGTCTGATTTTTCCCTACTTTCCTTTGAAATATCAATTACGGTGTAATATTATAATTGCACAATGAGGATATCGTCCTCTGACTAAGAAGCGTTGTTGTTTTCACGATGATTGTAATAAATAGCCTTTGGTTTTCCATGCTTTTTGGGGTAATATTTATTAAGGTCTCGGTTTTGTTTGCCAATGAGAACAATTGAGGAGTGGTTTACAAAGTTATCGCCCTTGATGTTTGCCAATATTTAAATTACAGACTGAGTACACAGCAACTTCAGTAAACGAGTTCTGATTCTCACTAATATTTAGTTGAAGGGTTTTGGACATTTACACCATGTGGACTTATCACGTAGTTGTTTTCGAAGCATTTATTTTCATATAAGATAATATTTTTACACATATGGAACTAGTTAGGTATGACACTACTGTTTATAGACAAATTGTTGGAATCAAAATGAGAACGAAATGTGCACCTCTTGTTGCAGATTTGTTTTTGTTTTGTTATATTAAACGTTTCTTATTTAGTATTTTACCAGATACGCTAAGGCAGATGTAATCGAAGCCTTTTATTATACCTCTTTGTATATGGATGATATATTGGACAATTACAACCCTTTCTTTTCTACTATGGTTACTACATATACTTTCTTTCCTAAAGAACTTCAACTCAAAAAAACTAATATTTCTCATAGTTGCTATATCTTCTTTACTCGAATTACATCCCACGATTGAAACTGAGAAATAATAAGCAAAGTCTATGACGAGAGATCATTTCAATTTTGACACGACTAGACAATATTGAAGACAAACATCAAACATTACCGTCCTTTCAGGATTAGGCAGACGTCATCAAAGGTCCACAATCTTTCCGGCGATCACACAATCAAGTGAAAGCAAAGCGGTAAACTGTAAATGGGTCAACCACTAATAATGGAGTGCGTTGCAAAATAATAAGGTGACATCCTCCTTTGATAAGCCTTTTAACAGTGATCATTACCCAATCATTACCAGGATCACCATGTGATTCTGTCAACGTCTTAGAAAATAGTGTGCGATTATGAGTAATAATTCACATGACCATAGCTAAAATATCAAAATGGTTATCAGAAATCAACTCCGCGACCTGACACCACTAATGCTATAGGGTGGTGCTGAGAGGTAAACAATCGAACGGAACTCCGCTTACTTTGGACATTTTTGATGAATTTAGGTTAGTATTTTAATTTTAGGTAGGCTGTTTAGAGCTATGAAATTTTAGAAAGTGATGGTGAGAACAAAAGCTATGCTGTAACCCTATGGAAAACGCAATTGTGGAGTCCATTTTGATTGTTTTGACGGAGTGATATGCCAAAGAATACATTTTATTCTACCGCAGTATAATGCTGAGCAAACTTTAGTGTTTATTCACTAAAATAAATATTGAATAAGAGCAAAATGCTTGTCTTTGAAAAGGTTTGCCTGACGCTCGCTTATTGCATTCATTTTCAAGAAAGTAATAAGGATTAAAATATATTAATCCAAGAGTTAGCATAAGCTTTAGGACGATATTGTGTAACGTGATCTACAACGGCAGTAAGACAGGACGTTATACCTTTGGAGATGTCTGTAGTGGTGCACACTCAAGAAATAAGAAGAAAGTGTGCTTTATTAGGCTGTTGTTGTAAATTAGGAATCCGGGACATAGATGGAATTTTGTTTTGCTTTTCATCTACTCCAGGTTTAATAGTGCTTCATTGAGTCATTGAGTTTTATATGCGGACAAACCTTTGCAAAGTTTTATCATCATAACCCTGTTTTACTTTTAAAAGTATTGTCAGAACTCTGATGCTAAAAGGTCTGTCACAACGTGAATACTATGGTGACTATATGTATAGACTTTTTAAGACTATTGGTCATTATCACATTCATACAATCTGTGTTAAACTTGTTAACAAACATAACAAAATAGGATATGACCCTATCATTCTGCAACGCACTGCATGTTTAGATGTTGACCCATTTACAGTTCGCCACAATGCTTTACAATTAATGTTGCGATGACCCGACAGATTGTGAACCCTATGATGACTTCTACTCATAGGCATTTATTACGATATATAGTATAGAAAGCTAGAGAGAATATAGTTATAGTATATGTATATAGTAAAGGGCCTTCTTCTCTCTATCTCTGTCCTTCTCTACTATATATCGTAATGAATGCATGTGCTTCTACCTAAATAGGACAAGGGATGGTAACGCTTAATGTTTGACTTTAATATTGTCTTATCATCATCATTCTTTTGCTGTCCTGGCTCCTGAAAAGTATTTGCTTTTAGGCTTTCTGGGCATTTTATATTCATATATACATGATCATTTTGTGTTATACTTATATTGTCTACTAATTGCTATTAATACTGCCTAATTTGTAAGGGGATATAGCCTGTCTGGTCACACTTTATTGGAATGAAACTAGGGTAAGAGTGAGGTTTGGTGCACTCTAGAACCTGGCTTAACCCCAGCGGCCTTTATGTCACTGACCATTCCAAGGAGGTACCCATATTGTCACTGACCATTCCAACTGTTTGAGTTTGCCATTTCGCATACTTTGCTCTTTTCTATCCTTGTGATTGGTGTTTGTTTCAAATACGTTTGTTTGGTTGATTGACTGTGTTCTGTGAATGTTATATTTCCTTCTCGATTTTTATACCATAATTTGTTTCTGACTCGAAATAGGATATGGATCACATTTAGTGTTACTTATAGTTTTAAACTGTAAACATGACTCTATTACACTATTAAATATATTGGGTCTCATGGATCAAGGCGACACAATCCGTAGGAAAGTATTCAAGTTCATGATGTGTTTTGAGAAACGTCGACAACTTTCTTAACCAAAAGTTGCCTGTTCCATCAATCAGAATCTAAAATTGAAACTCAAGGTTACAGAAACACCAATGTTGGTTGGACAGTTAATGATCATATGTAACAAAAGTGCATACTTCAAATAAATCATTTAGATGGTATTCAAGATGTTTTGGAGAAACTCTGCCAGACGTCATACCCAAACACTGACGTCGCTCAATCGCCTTCCACGAAACTAATCAATAAAAAACCCGTTATTTTTCTGATAAATACAATCATCTGACTGACAAAATAGTGAACCAATTTTAAAATTTACAATTTGACAAGACAGTAATTGCCTTAACTACTTTTCTTTTTTCAAGGTAAATTAAAGGTCCATAACTGTATTAAGAAATCTAAAAGCAACCATCAAACCGAATCTAAATATCCGCCAGTAGGTTAATTTTATTAATACTTCGCACTAAACGATATGGTTTAAACCCTACACAATTAAAGATAGTTGTTGCAATAATCATATTTTCTAAGTAAATTAAGGGCCATACCTCTATTCCAAAATGGCAACATTACTAACATTTACTGGTATCCTATTTGTATATAAAATTTCCACCCAAAATGTTTCAACAAAACTTGATTAATCAACATAAACTCAACACAAAAATGTATTTTCGTAGATAATCAGGGGCCATAACTCTATTTAGAACAGGCAAACATCCACATTGATCGTAAGGAAGTGATGTCTGTTTGATATAAGGCTTCACACCAATTTTAG
Source organism: Cyrtodaria siliqua (assembly GCA_037043455.1). NCBI lineage: Eukaryota > Metazoa > Mollusca > Bivalvia > Adapedonta > Hiatellidae > Cyrtodaria > Cyrtodaria siliqua. Next base: position 61,336 of record JAWPHD010006771.1, read on the forward strand.
TTAAAATCCAAAATAAGATAAAGAAGTTATCAAAACCTTGCACCTAAGCTTTACCCAAAATGTGCATTTTAGTTAAGTAGCTCAGGGGTCAAAACTCTATTCTGAAAATGACAAAATCGGCCTTGCTCGTAAGAAAGTGGCATCTTAACGATATAACGCTTCACAGTAAAGTTGGTTTTAACTGAAAACAATTAACAGAAGTTATTAACAACGTGCAACGAAAGTTTAAGCCAAAAGGTGGATGCCCATCCCTCCATCTGGCCGCCATCTTCAATCCTTCAACAGCTTTTAATTTATTTTATGTTTTTGAAAATTGCATTCTGCATAAACAGAATATAATCAGGCGTGCTTATGTCTTATTTATGTACAAAACAAAATCATATCGCTAAAATATAAACTTGTGCACATTTTTTCTTTGAATATCAATATTTTCTTATCACTTACGAGCTTCCGTAGAAAATGCATTGGTGTTGCGAAATGCAAAGAATACCATTAATCCATACAGTGGTTTCATATATAGTACAGTCTCTGCTATTGATAGGCCAAAAATCACGAGTATATCTTTCCGGGTAAACCAAAAGTGTTTTTTTGCACAATACAAGAAGTTGGGTCCCTCCCTAATAACAGTTTATATCCTCTTACCGGAAGGTTTGAATTCAAATGTTAGCAGATGACAGTTGAAATTTGGTGGCGGAGGAGTTAATGAATTTGTATAAAGCTTAATAAAGAATAACAGTTACTGTGTGAATCATAGCTCTTACAGCTGCCATAGAGACATGGCATATAGAAATAATAGGCAGGTATGTGGTTTGACCTCTTACAGCTGCCATAGAGACATGGCATATAGAAATAATAGGTAGGTATGCGGCTTGACCTCTTACAGCTGCCATAGAGACAGGGCATATAGAAATAATAGGTAAGTATGAGGCTTGACACCATCATCACTTTCCGGCAAGGTTTTTAAAGACATCACGCAGAGCCTGCATAAAAAAACTGTATTTCAATTGCCTTAGTCTTAAAATAACATGCATGAAACTAAGTTTCTAATTATGTAATGAGATTTCAGATGAGAGCGAGATATTTCGAAAGGAAAAAAAAATCATGCCTAAAAATGTAGTCGAAAATTGAGTTTTATACATGTATATGGACGTGTGGTATTTAAGGTTTAGTCAGTTGAAATGTGGTTGTTTATATATTCTTAGAAACGGCCATTATGGCCTTTTGTACCAGAAAGGGTCCTCTTGATATGGGCCAGTTGTAATAACTCTGAATGACTTGTATATGAGCTTCAGTGAAATATGGAGCCCGGTTAAAAATCCCAGACCCTAAATGATATGTATCATGTTTCTTTTTCAGGAAGAAGGCACAAACACCATGTGATGAGTAAGTAGTTATTTCTTCAATACTGCTTATAGTTTGACTGTGTCTGGAGTGATTACATTATAATGGTTTCTTCGGTACTGCTTATAGTTTGACTGTGTCTGGAGTGATTACATTATTATGGTTTTTTCGGTACTGCTTATAGTTTGACTGTGTCTGGAGTGATTACATTATAATGGTTTCTTCAGTACTGCTTATAGTTTGACTGTGTCTGGAATGTTTACATTATAATGGTTTCTTCAGTACTGCTTATAGTTTGACTGTCTGGAGTGATTACATTATAATGGTTTCTTCAGTACTGCTTATAGTTTGACTGTGTCTGGTAGGTTTACATTATAATGGCTTTTTTTAGTACTGCTTATAGTTTGGAGTGATTACATTATAATGGTTTCTTCAGTACTGCTTATAGTTTGACTGTGTCTGGAGTGATTACATTATAATGGTTTCTTCGGTTCTGCTTATAGTTTGTGTCTGGAGTGATTACATTATAATGGTTTCTTCGGTACTGCTTATAGTTTGTGTCTGGAGTGTTTACATTATAATGGTTTCTTCAGTACTGCTTATAGTTTGACTGTGTCTGGAGTGATAACATTATAATGGTTTCTTCAGTACTGCTCATAGTTTGTGTCTGGAATGTCTACATTATAATGGTTTCTTCAGTACTGCTTATAGTTTGACTGTGTTTGGAGTGATTACATGATAGTGGTTTCTTTAGTACTGCTTATAGTTTGGCTGTGTCTGGAGTGTTAACATTATAATAGTTTCTTCAGTACTGCTTATAGTTTGGCTGTGTCTGGAGTGTTAACATTATAATAGTTTCTTCAGTACTGCTTATAGATTGGCTGTGTCTGGAGTGATTACATTATAATGGTTTCTTCAGTACTGCTTATAGTTGAAGAAACTCAACAAAGAGAAGAATATCATGCAGATATAGTAATTGTGTGTACATTTTCTTGTCGGCGCTACTCCTCTTAAACGGCTTGTTGAATTTGTACGAAATTTGGCAGTAAGCCTCAGTATGATGTCTAGTTGTGCAAAGCACGGTATATCAATGAAATCTTGGACAATTTTGAAAACCAGCTAGATCTTGTTAGTAATAACAGAGTTATGGCCCTTGATTTGTTGAAAAATGCTATATTGTATTTTCCTTTGTTAAATCTATAGGAGAAGAGAGCTATATCTAGCTATATCTATCTAAATCTATTAGAGCTGTTTTAGCCAGCAGAGCGTCCACAGGCCCTCTTGGGCCTGTTTATATATATTTTGTAAATATTCATTTTCTCATCATAATTAACTCGGAAACCTCTTGAAGGAATTCAATAAACTAAATACAAATATTTTCACTGTCACTGTATATTTTTATCAAAGATCAGTAGGGCTTATGCCTTGGTGCAGCGTCTATCCATTTTGTTTGCTGCAACTACTCTGAAACTTCTTGATAGATTTTCATGAAACTTCACAGGAATGTCTTAATGTTTAGTACAAAACAGGTTGACCTGAAATTCAAGATGGCCACCACAGCTAAAGCCAGAATATCAATATACAATTTCTCTCAATGTATCTCAAAAACCATAAATATCATTTATTTGGAACCTTTACCAAAATGAATGGCATGACATGTAGCTGGTTCTTAACAAAATTTATTATACCCCCACTTTCTCAAAGTCAAGTGGGTACTATATTGGAATCAAGGTGTCTATAACGTCGCGTAACTCATTTTTGGTCGCGTCACATCCCGTCGCATCACATTGTGTCGCGTCCCATAACTCATTTTTAGATCACCTGAGCCGAAGACTCAAGGTGATCTTTGGGGTTCACTCGTCGTCCGTCGTCGTCCGTCGTCGTTAACTTTTCTTCAAACGACTTCTCCTAAGAAACCGCTTGGCTAATTTTGCCCAAACTTCACATGGATGATCCTTAGATGAATGCTTTTCAGATTTGTTAAAATTAGGTCAGTAAGACATCCAAGATGGCTGCCATTACTATATATTGTCGAAACCTTAAAAAATCTTCTTCTCCAGAACTGCTGGACAGATTTCAACATTTTTTCTTTTAAAATGATCGCCAACGCCTAGACTATCAAATTTGTTAAAATGAAGTCCCCGGGTCAAAAATGGCCGTGCCCCAAAGTTTGTATATTGAGATTTTGCATGTTTTTCATATAGACATAAAAGAAAAAACTTTAAAAAAATCTTCTTCTCCGTAACCACAAGGCATAGAGCTCTCATGTATTACATGTAGCATCAGCTTATCGTCCTCTACTAAGTTTGTTCAAATGGTGACCCTGGGGTCAAATTTGTCCATGCCCCGGGGGTCACAGTTTGACATAGACTTATATAGGAAAAAAAATCAAAAAATCTTCTTCTCGGAAACTACAAGAGCCAGAGGTTTGATATTTTGCATTTACTATAAGCTTATGGTCCTTTACCGAGTTTGTTCAAATGGTGACCCTCGGGTCATATTTGGCCCTGCCCCAAGGGTCACATGTTTTACATAGACATGTATAGGGAAAAACTTTAAAAAACTTCTCTGAAACTACAGGAGCCAGAGGTTTAATATTTTGCATTTGCTATAAGCTTATGGTCCTCTACCAAGTTTGTTCAAATGGTGACCCAGGGGTCACATTGGCACCGCCCCAGAGGTCACAGTTTTACATAGGCTTGTATAGGGAAAAACTTAAAAAAATCTTCTTCTCTGGAACCACATGGCACGGAGCTCTCATGTATTACATGTAGTATCAGCTTATGGTCCTCTACTTAGTTTGTTCAAATGGTGACCCTGGGGATATTTTGCATTTACTATAAGCTTATGGTCCTTTCCCAAGTTTGTTCAAATGGTGACCGGTCACATTTGGCCATGCCCCAAGGTTCACAGGTTTTACATAGACATGTATAGGGAAAAACTTAAAAAATCTTCTCTGAAACTGCAAGAGCCAGAGGTTTAATATTTTGCATTTGCTATAAGATTATGGTCCTTTAGTTTGTTCAAATGGTGACCCTGGGGTAAAATTTGACCCCACTCCGTGGGTCACAGTTTTACATAGACTTATATAGGAAACACATTAAAGTCGTCTTCTCTGGAACTACAAGAGCAAGAGGTTTAATATTTTGCATTTACGATACTCTTATGGTCCTTTACCAAGTTTGTTCAAATGGTGACCCTGGGTTCACATTTGGCCCTGTCCCAGGGGTCTCGTTTTACATAGACTTGTATAGGGAAAAACTAAAAAACCTTCTTCTCTGAAACCAAAAAGCACACAGCTCTCATATATTACATGTAGCCCTGGGGTCACATTTGGCTCTGCCCAAGGTGTTACTCTCTAGCACCTTCATTTTGTATTTTATCTTTACCAAACTTTGTCAGTGTCTTAAACTGTCTATATCAACGTTGTGTCTTAAACTGTCTATATCAATGTTGTTATACACAACTGAGCCCACATTTCTTGAACAATCTTAACCAAACTTGCACAGATTGTATATGACCATAAGATTTCGAAGAAGTTCGATAATGTGCCAGTACTTAGGTGATCGCTTTAGGGCCATCTTGGCACTCTTGTTATTACTAGCATTTCTCAATGAATGAATGGTGTTTTACGGCACGTCGACACATAAATAGGTCATATTGTGCACAAAAATTGATGAAAAATGAAGAAATGAAGTATTAATTAAAAATTAATGTAAATATATAAAGATAAAACTATTAAAAAATAAGGGATGATAAGGTGTAATATAAACTATGTATGTAAATCAACAAATGCCCGTCAACGGGTATATAAACAAGTAAATATATATAAGAACACATTATAATGATTTATATAGTCTGATCTCTTTTAGGAAATCTAAAACAAGACTAAAATCTACAGTATCAAATAACTCTTTCATAGTATTAACATTGTAGTACCTTTGACGCATAGGATCAAAGTCTACACATTCCAATAAGATGTGTTTGACCGTTAACGGTGCAAAGCAGGGTATACGTTCTGGTAATTGCTCACCTTGTAATAAATATGAATGAGTATAACGTGTATGCCCTATCCTGCACCGGGCTAGGACAACTTCCTCTCGACGAATTGGTCTACTAGAAGAACGCCATTCTCCGAGTAACAGTTTAATTGAATGGAGTTTATTGTTAACTGACAAATCCCAAGCGGTTTGCCAAGAGTTACGAATATATGTGTTAATACAACTTTTAAAATCAGTATAAGGTAATTTGGTATTAGATATATGTAAATCTAATGCTGCCTTAGCAGCACTATCAGCTCTATCATTACCACATATTCCTACATGGCTTGGAAGCCAGCAGAAAATAATAACATTATCAATTATAAGAGAATTGTACTTTTCTAAAAGTTGAAGCACAACTGCATTTCTCAAACAGTTTTGCATGGGTTGTTCCCAAACACATAACAACTGATGACCTTAATGTCCCTCTACATCACCCATTATTGTTTGCCTAATTTTTTCACAGAATTATGGCTCTTTGTTTGACTTTGAATTTAAGCGGGACTATTCATCACCTTCAGTGATAGTTCTGGTTTTGATTCAGCAACAAACATGGCCATCAATGGCCATCTTCGTTGACATATAATTATAGGAAAAACTTGTGGCGACTACTTCCATGGTTCATACAGAAATTCCAAGAAAAAAAATCAAGGACTTTTTACATTTTTCAAGGACATTTTCTGCGTGTCGTACCAAGTTCATAAACAATCAGCTAGAATAAATGTATGTTGATTTATCGACTTTTGGAACCGGTATCAATACCACGTCAGTACAATTGCATTCAGTATGCACTCTTTGACATGCTAAAATGTATGTCACAGGAACCCAATTTGTTTAGCTTTTAAGCAAGATTTTTTCGGCTATGTAGCCAAGACAACAGACAAGTCAAAATTGTGCATAAAAGTTTCTCTTTGTACATAATTAATGCAACAAATACAGAACTGAGTTTTGTTCATATTTTATTTCTGACAACATGCCACTCAAGTCAGAGTCATATTTAAAACATCTTGCCATACATTTTAAGTTGAGATTGAAATCATATAATTTAATATGTACCTGTCTTGGTCATGTAGCTGTCAATGGCCTAGTGGTAGGATGCTGATTTGAAGTGCCTGACACGGGTGACGGGGGAGGTCGAACTGTGAAATAGTCAATCAATCATTGTTGTTATTCAAGTCTTTTTCTAAATTTTCTGATTTGGGCCTAAAGAAATTTGTTATAGAGTATTTCCATGTTGCGTTGATGCTTAACGCTTTTTATGTGGGATTTTAGTGCACTTTTGCCCATAATCTTGAGGTCTCGTATTTTGTCACAGAATGAGCACAAACAACAGTTGTGCTTGTATGGAATGGCCGTATTGGAATGGCCCATATCCATTGCTTCTTATTTGGATATTGTTGCCATTTGCTGTTGAACACGCAAATGTGCTACACAGAACTTATTTTAAGGCCGAAACCTCCGGGAAACCTCTTTTTTCTCCTCTTTTTTCTTCAATTTTACACCGGAGGAGTGAGCGTAAAAAAATGTTTAAATCTGGATAATTGCTTTGAGTGTAGTTTAAAATCTGGCAACGACGCAACCCGAATCCAAATTATGCTGTAGCCAGTTCTTTGAATTTTTTTTTCGAAATCCAACACTTTTAGTATTAATAAATTTGAAGTTCAGATGGACATTTATTTTGACTCAGATCTTTTCAAGGACTTTTATCAGAAATTCAAGCAGTTTTCTTCAAAATTCAAGCACTTTTCCAGGATTGACATCAAATTCAAGGACTTTTCAAGGTCTGTGCGAACCTTGACTTCTTTGAAACAATTTAAGTTTTTAAAAAAATTATATTTGTATGGCAACAACTTCTCAAAAACCTAAGTGATGTTTTAGAACCTTTATCAAAATGACTAGCATGACATGTAGTTTATGCTAAAGAAATTCATTTTGATTGTAAATCAACTATGGCGGCCATTTTTGTTTCCATAGAAAAATAAATGAAAAAGCAGCTTGACTGGAAATTCAAAATGACCACCACAGTTTTGTGGCAACTACTTCTCAAAAACCATAACTGGTGTGAAACCTTTACCAAAATGATTAAACAAAAGACTCAAGTAATTTTGATGTCAAACATCATTCTATGTGCAGAGCTAGAGGGCTAATTATGTCCCTGCCAACAATTGGTGAGGCTATAGTGTTTTGCTCATATTCTCAAAATGCTTTCCCAAATTACTTTCATATTTTATTTGTTGATTACTAAGGTCGTACAAAAACATTCCATCATTAAACCCCCACAAACGAAGTTTAGTGGGGTATATAGGAGTGAGCTTGTCGGTCCATCGGTCCGTCGGTCGGTCTGTTGGTTTTTACGGTGGTTTTTACGGTGTCCGGACGATAACTCATGAAAGGGTTAATGGATTTAAATAATATTTGGTACACGGGTATAACACCATAAAATACAGGTCAAGTTCGAATTTGGTTACAAACCACCAATTTTTGACGGAGTTATGGCCCCTTTTCAACTTAGAATTTGCCCAAAAAACAGTGTCTGGACAATAACTCATGAAAAGGTCGACGGATTTAAATAATATTTGGTACACGGGTTTAAGACCATAAAATACAGGTCAAGTTCGACTTTGGTTACAAACCACCAATGTTTGATGGAGTTATGGCCCCTTTTCAACTTAGAATTTGCCCAAAAAACGGTGTCCAGACGATAACTCTTGAAAGGGTCGACAAATTTAAATATTTTTGGTACACGGGTTTAAGACCATAAAATACAGGTCAAGTTCGACTTTGGTTACAAACCACTAATTTTTGATGGAGTTATGGCCCCTTTTCAACTTAGAATTTGCCAAAAAAATGCTAGTCAACTCTTGAGGAACCTGCTAATTTGGGTTTGTATTAAATTTAAACAATTTATAATGCATCTTCTTCATGACCATGTCTCTTTTTATTACACTTATACATCTTTGACTTGAACGGTGTAACACGCAAAAAAAATTTGTTAGTGTTCTTCCCTGGTTACTAACAATATTGAACTCGCTCTCTCTCTCTCTCTCTCTCTCTCTCTCTCTCTCTCTCTCTCTCTCTGTTTTCCTGTTTATTTCATATTTTGTAGTTTAAATAATGTGTTTGCCATTGTCTAAATTGTATGAATATTTTGTAGTGGGAGGGCCAGATTTCTAATGTTGTAATAACTTGTGGCCCAACCCCATTTCCATGTACATTTATTGGAAATAAATATGTTTAAACTAGAGGTATTGTGGGGGTATTAATCACTTTCAGTGATAACTCTAGTTTTTGTGTCACCTGCATAGCATGGCAGACACTTAGGGATCACTTTGTCCGTCGTCCGTCACACTTTAATAAAAGTATTTGACATATGTCCATGAAATTTCATACATATCTTCATCTTAACCCAAGGAATGCTGTTACACATGTCCAATAACTTTGACTTTCATTTTGACAGAGTTATGCCCTCTTTCATAAAACCTTAACCTGCAACCTAACCAGGCTCAAAACTGGCCATAACTTAAAAAGTCTATGACCTATGTTCATGAAACTTCACACACATTTTAATTTTACTACACAAAATATTGTTGCCCATGACCAATAACTCTCACTTTCATTTCAGCAGAGTTATGCCCCTTTTTATAAAACCTTAACCTGCAACCTAACCAGGCACATAGCTGGCCATAACTTAAGAAGTAGTTGACCTATGTTCATGAAACTTCACACAGAATATTGTTACCCGTGACCAATAACTCTGACTTCTATTTCAGCAGAGTTATGCCCCTTTTTGTGGTGCCACTGAGTTCCGTCGGTGTGTTCTTGGGCCAGACACTTTCCCTCAGCCTTGTCCGTCGGATGGGGACGTAAACCGGGCGGTCCTGTGTATCGGTCTATCTTCCGAGCACGTCAAAGAACCGTAGGAATCTATTCGATAAGAAGAGTAATGCAGGTTCCCGGATTCCTCTGTATCCTTCCCCTCTCTCTGGGGCGTCTCTAAATAACCTATACTGTGTTGATGAGCTGTTAAACAACATTCAAGTCATAAAACTTTAATTTGCAGACTAACCAAACTCATAACTGGCCATAATTTGAAAATTATTTGACCTATGTTCATGAAACTTCACTCATTTTGGCAGAGTTATGCCCCTTTTTCATAAAACTTTTAACCTGAAACCTAACCTAGCTCATAACTTGGCAAAATATTGACCTATGGTCATGAAACTGTATGCAGTTTTTCTTTATCAATTATCCAATGCAGATGTTTGCCCCTTTTACATAAACTTTAACACTTTAAAAAAAAAAAGCTCCATAGTTCATGAAGGTTTGCACCCCCTGTCTTCAAACTTTATAGTTAGAATGTACTTGCTAAAATAATCCCACGGCAGGTGACACAAGTGTTTCGTGGAACACCCTTCTAGTTGCATGTAGGTCTGCTTTAAAATGATACAGTTATACTTTTGCTAATATTCTGAGATTATTTTTATGTATTACTTTTAGATTTTATTTGTTGATTTACTAAGGTAGTACACTAACTTTCGGTCATAATCCTATCACCTGTGACAACAAGGTCTAGGTCAAACTTAGAAACGTATCTTCTTTTCTAAAATTGAGGGCTAGAGGTGTTGTATTTTGCATGTAGCATATGCCAAGGTTCCTCTGTCTGGCAATATATACTCCGCAGGTGCATCCCAGGAGTTGAGGAGATAAGGAATGAAATCTTAAGCCCTTCCCCTCTGTGCACCAGTTCCTGCCGACAGCTCTTGTTATACGACTAATACCCAAAAAACTTGTCAAGTGTTCGAATCCCACTGAGAACTGGACTTGTCAAGTATTCGAATCCCACTGGCAACTCGACTTGTCAAGTGTTTGAATCCCACTGGGAACTCGACTTGTCAAGTGTTCGAATCCCACTGGCAACTCGACGTGTCAAGTGTTCGAATCCCACTGGCAACTCGACTTGTCAAGTGTTTGAATCCCACTGGGAACTTGACTTGTCAAGTGAAAAGTATCGATTCTTATGGATGGCCTTATGGATGGCCTTATTGGCCTTATGGATGGCCTTATGGATGGCAGGAGGTATACGGTACTGGTTCTACTGAGAGATTCTTATGGATGGCAGGAGGTATACGGTACTGGTTCTACTGAGAGATTCTTATGGATGGCAGGAGGTATACGGTACTGGTTCTACTGAGAGATTCTTATGGATGGCAGGAGGTATACGGTACTGGTTCTACTGAGAGATTCTTATGGATGGCAGGAGGTATACGGTACTGGTTCTACTGAGAGATTCTTATGGATGGCAGGAGGTATACGGTACTGGTTCTACTGAGAGATTCTTATGGATGGCAGGAGGTATACGGTACTGGTTCTACTGAGAGATTCTTATGGATGGCAGGAGGTATACGGTACTGGTTCTACTGAGAGATTCTTATGGATGGCAGGAGGTATACGGTACTGGTTCTACTGAGAGATTCTTATGGATGGCAGGAGGTATACGGTACTGGTTCTACTGAGAGATTCTTATGGATGGCAGGAGGTATACGGTACTGGTTCTACTGAGAGATTCTTATGGATGGCAGGAGGTATACGGTACTGGTTCTACTGAGAGATTCTTATGGATGGCAGGAGGTATACGGTACTGGTTCTACTGAGAGCAAGTGGGGTGGTCTAGCTGCCTCATCACAAAAAAATCGACCATCATATATGGCCTAACATATGTTAATCAAAGTACCGAAGGTACTGAAAGCATGGTGAACTATGATTTGTGCATCCATGTAATGGAAGGTTTCTTTCCAATCACGCATGACTGGATGGACTGAAATGTGTCAACTCTTTTTAATAATAATACATCATTACATGTAATAATACATCAATGCTTTGTTTAATGTATCTGGAAGTAAGGCGATTAAAACAAGATAAGGTAAGGTATAGAAGAGAACAAAAGGAATGATTGGTTATAATGAAAATTAATCTCCGAAACAGCTCATCATATCTGAACCATATCTTCACAGGTGATAAAGTGTATCAAAAAACATCACCTGTCATCACCTGTCAAAGTTTGAGTCATTAGAAATGAATATAGCATCAAAAAGGTCAAGACAGCTAATTTTGCCAATTAAAGGGGAGGTAATTCATAGACCCTTTGACCAACATAGCTGAATTAAAATAGGAAACAACCTTGCATTTATATCGACATACTATGCAAGTATGATTTAAATCAAATGAACACGAGTGTAGTCATATGACAGCCATATCCCCCGCTGCACAAAGATTTATAATAAACAAATTTAAACATGGAATGTGACTGTAAAGTGACAAATTCTCCCTGAAGTTTCCTTGTTCCAAAAAGTGTGACCTTCAACTATAAGAACATATGTTTTACACACAACTTGTAGTAGAGACATACATATTACACATATACAAAACATAGCTTATAAATCTTTGTGCTCATTTGATTTTAATCTCACAACTAGGAGAATCCCTGATCTCGGGATACCGTTGTTATTTATTCTCACAACTCGGAATACCACTGGTCTCGGGATACCGTTGTAGTTCATTCTCACAACTCGGAGTACCACTGTTCTCGGGATACCGTTGTGATTTAATCTCACAACTCGGAGTGAACATGATGTTCATACACAATTATTTCGTTGTTTTATTTTTCAACCATGTATGTGAACATGATGTGAAGGCCCGGGCCTTTTGGCCTAATAGGTAGCTATGCTACTGAGAATTTCACGATTCATATACCTAATTGTAATTTTTACGTGGATTTCGACAAATCGTTTGTTGACAATAATCACCAAAGTCAAGTTAAATTCCGTTTACTACCTTAGGCCTAAACAAGAAAGCGTTTTGTTTCCTGTCACCCAACCGAATCACAACTTTTTACCCCTTCATTTTTTTGTTGCTTTGTTTTGTTTTGAAACATATTTTTGGTTTGGCCTTAACAGAATATAATTCAATCAGTATTGCATGTAATTTGAAAATTGTAATAAAAGGTAACATATTTGTGTTTAGATCTACTCTAGTTTGTGTAATGTATATCTTGCAATGCTACAGTCATACGTTCGAGTCCCGCTTGTTCCACGTTTGCACATTGAAGAATGTTTGACACCTACTCACTAACGAGTTTGTTTCAAAACAGATGAGGTCTACCTCTACCTCAAATTGACGCATAGATAAAAGTCGTAAAAATCTTTAAAAAAATCCTCCCATTCTCCAAACACACACACACACACAAAAATTATTTTCCGACTTAAGGACTTAAAGGGAGTACATCAGGCTTTTTATGGGGGTCTAGGTGTCCGATTTAAAATTGACAAATATTAATATTTTTTATTCTACATGACAAAAACATAATGAGCCTAAAAAAGAAATTCATTCTGCACAGTAATACGTGCCATCCCAGGTGACGCACCAGGGTTAATTTCAGCATATTACGTGCGATTCTAGCTTCACATTTTGATTGATAGTGTTTTATATCGTGAACTGGAACAATTTTATAATTCAAGATGTTTCTAGAAAAATCCTGATGTACCACTTTTAAGACCATTTGGGCATGAATTAAACAAACTTTTACATAAAAAAAAATATAAATAGAAGAAAATTGGGGGGTCCTGCTCAGATTCGAACCCATCCTGCTCGTTTTATAATTTTCTGGGGCTGCCGCTCTCCCGACTGAGCTAAGAATCCTTTACAAATTTTGATGAACTATAATGGACTTATTCTAAAACCGGAGTGTCCGAATAGACGATATATAGTCACTCGGAGTCAAATGACGTCATATATACACAAATATTCAGGATTATTTTACTACCGAATCAGTCATTTTAACTTCATAGCAAGGGAGGTAAAAACTTAACAATATTACACAGCGTACTACAAAGTAAGCTAAAAATCTTATTTCGGAGAATGGCCAGCAACAACATTTTACATAACCATTACTGACCAAACCTATTAAACATTATATGAAGACGATAAAGGCCATGTATATTTCTTAAATATATAAATCCAAGAAAGATGGAAGATATGCGTTTGATGGTGTTGCAAGAGAAATAAATTATAAAATAATTAACTAGTTACAAATCTCAATACACTATCCTAGGAGAACAATACAGCGTATGAATACATTTTACGCAAGATCACGTGATGATCAAGTGATGATGATTGATCTATTTATAGAACGCACAGCAAAACGATGGAACAATAGATAAAATAGCTACATAAACAATATATAACTTAAACAATGTATCGAGGAAATTATTCGAAATTTCTAAATGACATTACCTTATTTGTAACCGCACTAGAAAAGAAGAAACACCTGTTAAAATATGGGTCTTCTTTTTCTGGCAATGCGTCGATTCATCAGTGAGGCTGTAGTTAGGATTCGTGAAAAAACATGGTTACTAAAGCTTGGTGAACAAGTTCACCATGTAAAAATGATGTATAACACCATTCAAACAAACAAAATGATCTTCAGTTTTGACATTACTTTCATCTAGTATTAAACTAAATCTTTTTTTTTGTTCGATGGTTTGGTATTCATTCGTTGCCGTGGCCACATTATTTATTCTTGAGCGAGATAATTAATCCACATTGTTCAGTACTGGTTCTACCCAGGAAGCCATCAATAGTGATTAATATAAGTTAATATAAGTTGCAAGAACTTGTTTCGCAATCGATGTAAAAGAAATACGTTTAAATTTCAGAACTCAGCTGTTAAGGTACAACACAATACGACGTGCTTCACTGAACCTGCGTCACCTGTCCCACAACCGAGACACGCCACTGTTGTCAAGCAAGGCAGAACGTGAAGCCAGGACAGCCTCATTAAACCTCGACCCTAATCAAGGATATAGACGAGGAATGAGAAGCACTGCCAGTGCTCCAGGGACACTCCAGAGGTGACTTGTAGCCCCCACCCCAACCCCCACTCCCTTTTCTGTATTTCTGTAAACCAATTTGACTGCGTCTCTGTTATTTACTTGAAAGTCTTAGGAAAATACAGCTGTTTTATGATCAGTCAAATCACGTTGAGCGTCTCAAGTAACTACCTCGCACATCTTACAAAAGCATAGTCGAGTCATACACCTATAGCAGCTTTCTGCGTCTGGGATAAATATTTCTTTTAATGTACAGTCATATTCCAAAAGCCAATTGTCAGAAAGCTATGATACTTGGAACAGTGTTGATTGCAGTAACTTGAGTAAAACATTAATACTATTATACATATACATGTATATGTATATATGTAAAGTATTCTACTGAGGCAATTCAGTGCCTCGGTGTGCCTGACAATGCCTAGCTTAGCCTAATGGGCCTGCTTGAAAACCACATGACCATGAGAGTCCTACTTATTAAGCTTCTCAAGTATTCCAACAATAGGTCAATCAGAAAAATATCTCTACATGTATTAGCTAAGATTTAAAATTAAACAAAATAAAAGCTGCAAATATTAAACTTACCACTCAAAATGAAATTTACACCAGGCAACGCCAAGTTTTTTGTCCCTTCTCATCTGAGTAGTTGCATACTAATATTATTGATGCGATCCCTTTGTTTGTCAATGTAAACCTCACAATATGTATTGGCGATTGTTTGGCCGTCTTCAAAATCAAAGAGAGTCTTAATTACGAAAGTATTAATTTCTAAAATTACTTTTTTGTGAGTTGTAAATATCCGTTAGCGTCTCCGGAAGTTTAAATTTGAAAACATTGCTAGACTTAAAGCGACAGAAAATCAGAAAATGGAAATGATTTCTCACGATCCTCTAGGTACCAACTCCCAAGAAAGCATATATTTACGTTGTGTTAAGGCATTATGTGTGTCTTTTGTTTAAATTCGAATGCAATTAAGAATTGAATATTTGCTCCAGAACTATCTTAGTATGAATGTTCATGTTTTTAAAATGCCATGGTGTGGCATCCGTCATCCGTCCTTCCGTCTGTCCGTCCGTCCATAACCTTTTTTTGTAGCGACTACTTCTCTGAAACTATTGGATGAATTTTCATGAAACACTACAAAAATGTTGCCCATGCTGTCTAGTTGATCCTAGCAAAAATTCATGTTGACGTGAAATCCAAGATGGCCACCAAAGCTAAAAATGGATTTTAAAAAATCAAGTTTGTAGCGACTACTTCTTGAAAACTGTAAGTGATATTGATATGGGACTTTTTCTAAAATGATCAGCATGACATGATGTTGGTCCTTGTCGAAAATCGTTTTGATACGACGTTAAACATGGCTGCCAGCGGCCATCTTTGTTTACATAGAGTTATTTAGTAAAAACTTGTAGTGACTACTCCTCTAAAACTACTCGACGGATTTCCCTGAAACTTCACAGGAATGTTGCTCTTGATGTGCAAATGATCCTAGTAATATTTCAGGTTGGTCGGAAATTTAAGATGGCCGCCACAGCTAAAAATAGAGATTTTCAAAAAACAAGTTTGTAGTGAGTACTTCTTGAAAACTATAAGTGATATTGATATGGGACTTTTTCTAAAATGATCAGTATGGAATGATGTTGATCCTTGTTAAAAAAAATTTTGATGCGACGTTAAACATGGCCGCCAGCGGCCATCTTTGTTTACATAGAGTTATATAATGAAAACTTGTAGCGACTACTCCTCTGAAACAATTAAACGGATTTTCATGAAACTTCACAAGAATGTTGCTCTTGATGTCTAATTGATCCTAGCAAATTTTCAGGTCGGCCGGAAATTCAGGTTGGCTGCCACGGCTAAATATAATTTTTCAAAAAATGAGTTTGTAGAGACTACTTCTTGAAAACTATAAGTGATACTGATATGCGTCTTTTCCTAAAATGATCAGTACGACATGATGTTGATCCTTGTCGAAAATTATTTTGATTCAACGTTAAACATGGCGCGGCCATCTTTGTTTACGTAGAGTTATATAATGAAAACTTGTAGCGACTACTTGACGGATTTTCATGAAACTTCACACGAATTTTGCTCTTGATGTCTAATTGATCCTAGCAAAACTTCAGGTCAGCCGGAAATTCAAGATGGCCACCACAACTAAAAATAGATTTTCAAAACACAAGTTTGTAGCGACTACTTCTTGAAAACTATAAGTGATATTGATATGGGACTTTTTCTAAAATGATCAGTAATGACATGATGTTGATCCTTGTCAAAAATTATTTGATTTGACGTTAAACATGGTCGCCAGCGGCCATCTTTGTTTACAATATAGTTATATAATGAAAACTTGTAGCGACTACTCCTCTGAAACTACTTGACGGATTTTCATGAAACTTCACAGGAATGCTGATCTAGCTATCAAAAACCTATCAGTAGAGCTTCAAGGTCATTGACCTCTTGTTTTTAATTACTACTTAATTTCTACTTTCGTCGGTGTTTGCGCACAATATGACCTATTTAAAACACCATTCATTCATTCATAACTTGGAAACTGTTGAGATCCCCACCCTATAACTATATATGCACTTACTGGGCATGAACAGACGGATACAACCATCCAACAAGCATGATCCTTGGGTCCATCCCCACCCCTTGGGACATAGCCACTTGGTCATAACTTGAAAACCATTGAGATCCCACCCTTTAACCTTATATACACTTACTGGGTCTGAATACTTTAAGGCGCTGGAATTTGCGCTGATGTGCCATCAACTGCCGATGCCAGCAGAGATTATGGGATGGCGAGTTGTCCGTCGTCCGTCCGTTAACTTTTACCTCGTTAACAAGAAAGCGCCTTCATTTTTCATCCGATCTTTTTCAAACTTTACCAAATTGTTGATATCAATGACAGCCCAGACGAGTTTGAAAACCAGCCAGTTCGGATCAGTAACAGAGGAGTTATGGCCCTTGATTTGGTTAAATTGCTATATTTTGCCACGTTAACACGATAGGGCCTTCATTTTTCATCCGATCTTTACCAAACTCATCCAGATTGTTGATATCAATGAAAGCTCGGACGAGTTTGAAAACCAGCCAGATCAGATGTTGTGGCCCTTGATTTAGTTAAAAATTGCTATATTTTGCCTCATTAAAGACGATATGGCCTTCAATTTTCATCTGATCTTTACCAAACTTTATCTGATTGTTACTATGAATTAATGAAAGTCTGGACAAGTTCGAAAAACAATCAAATTGGATTAGTAACACCGGAGTTATGGCCTTTATTTTTTTGCCTCGTTAAGACAAAAGGCAAAATACAGCATTTTTAAAACTCATTTGGTCAGATTTAAGTGAAACTTTGCACGGATAATCAGTACCAAGCCTAGTTGTACATATCGTCAATGTGTTCCTGTTGAGTGATTTTGCCAGAGTTATGGCTCTTTAACAGTTTTAATACACAAACTTTGTCCTGTTCTCCTGCACCACTGGCCAGATTTAAATGAATCTTTTTAGGGATGATCAGTTCCAGGTCAAGTTGTACATATATCATCGCTGTTGAATAATATTTGGCAGAGTTATAGCCCTTAAAGGTTTTAATACACAAACTTTGTCTGAACTAGTTCTCCTGAAACCCTCGCCGGATTTCAATATGCAACTTTGCAGGGATGATCAGCACCAAGCCTAGTTGTGCATATCATCATCGCATTCCGGTTTACAGATTTTTGACAGAGTTGTGGCCCTTTAAAGGTTTTTGATTCACAAACATTTTCCGGGCTAGTTCTCCTGAACCCCTGGCCGGATTTCAACG
Source organism: Cyrtodaria siliqua (assembly GCA_037043455.1). Lineage (NCBI taxonomy): Eukaryota > Metazoa > Mollusca > Bivalvia > Adapedonta > Hiatellidae > Cyrtodaria > Cyrtodaria siliqua. The sequence goes on from JAWPHD010006771.1 coordinate 79,413, forward strand.
AAACTTGACAAGGATGATCAGTATCAAGCCTAGTTGTGCATATTTTCGCCATATTCTGGTTGAATGATTTTTGGCAGAGTTAAGGCCCTTTAAATGTTTTAATACACAAACTTTGTCCAGATTAGTCTCTTCTGAACTCTTTGCTGGATTTCAACGAACCTTGGCGGGGATGATCAGTTCCAAGCCTAGTTGCACCTGCCATTGCCGTGTTCTGATTGAAAGATTTTTGACCCTTTTAAGGTTTTAATACACGAAGTTTGTCCCAACTAATTCTCCTGATCCCCTGGCCGGATTTCATCGAATCTTGGCAGGGATGATCAATACCAAGCCTTGTTGCGCATTTCATTGCTGTGTTTCAGTTGAATGAATTTTCGCAGAGTTATGACCCCTTAAAGGTGTTAATACACTAACTTTGTACAGACTAGTTTGCCTGAACCTCTGTCCGAAATTCGGCGAAACTTGGCAGTACCAATCCTAGTTGCATATATCATCTCCATGAATGTTGAACGATTTTTGACAAAGTTATGGCCCCTTATACTAAATGTTATTTTAACCAGTAGAGCGTCCACAGGCCCTCTTGGGCCTCTTGTTTTTCATATGTTTTTACACTCAGCTAATGGTCCTCTACCAAGTTTGTTCAAATGGTGACCCTGGAGTCAAATTTGGCCCCGTCCCTGGGCCACATGTCAAACTTGGTTTGAGTGTTTATATAAAAGAAAGTTTGGTTTGTTTTAAAGCTAGCCAAATACATCCCTCCCCTATATCACCCCCACACCACCCGCCTCGTTAACATGATAGGACCTTCATTTTTCATTGGATCTTTTTCAAACTTTACCAGATTGTTGATATCAATGACAGCTCGGATGAGTTCGAAAACCAGCCAGTTCGGACCTGTAGCACCGGAGCTATGGCCCTTAATTTAGTTTGTATGCTGTTTTAGGTAATTTTCAACACATGCCAGGTTATATATGACTGTCGATTTTTTGTGGTGGAGGCAGACCACCCACTTTTCATGGGTAGAACCAGTACTGTACACCTCCCGCCATCCGTAAGAATCAACACTTCCTCACAAGTTGATTTACTTAAAATTGCTATATTTTGCCTCGTTACTGGGATAGGGCCTTCATTTTTTCATCTGACATTTTTTCAACCTTTACCAGATTGTTGATATCAATGAAAGCTCAGACAAGTTCGAAAACCAGCCACATCGGACCATTTACACCGGAGTTATGGCCCTTGATTTTCTGAAATCTGCTATAATTTGGCCACGTTAAACTTTCATTTTTCATCCAATCTTTTTCAAACTAAACGTTGTTGATATCAATGAAAGCTCGAACAAATTCGAAATCCAGATTGGACCAGTAACACCAGAGTTATGGACCTTGATTTAGTTAAAAATGCTGTATTTTGCCTCGTTAAGACGATAGGGCCATCATTTTTCATCCAATCTTTACCAAACTTTTATACCAGATTTTTAATATCTGAAATCTTGGTCATGTTTGAAAACCAACCAAATAGGATTAGTTACACCAGAGTTATGGCCCTTGAATTAGTTCAGAGATGTATTTTGCCTTGTGAAGACGATAGGACCTTCATTTGGTCAGATTTCAGCTAAACTTTGCAGGGATTATCAGTACCAAGCCTAGTTGTACATATCATCACTGTGTTCCGGTTGAATGATTTGGCGGAGTTATGGCCCTTTAAAGATTTTAATACAAACTTTGGTTGACTAGTTCTCCTCAAGCCCTGGTCGGATTTCAACGAAACTTTTTAGGGATGATCAGTACCAGGTCTAGTTGTGCATATCATTGCCGTGTTGAATGATTTCTGGTTATTGCCCTTTAAAGGTTTAAATATACTAATTTTTTCTGGACTAGTTCTCCTGAACCCCTGGCCGGATTTCAACGAAACTTTTCAGGAAGATCAAGCCTAGTTGTGCATATCATTGCCTTGTTCCTGTTGAATGATTTTTGGCGGAGTTATGGCCCTTTAAAGGTTTTAATACACAAACTTTGACCCGACTAGTTTTCCTGATCCCCTGGCCGGATTTAAACATATCTTGGCGGGGATGATGAGTACCAAGCTTAGTTGCGCATATCATCGCCGTGTTTTAGTTGAATGAATTTTGGCAGAGTTATGACCCTTTAAAGGTTTTTATACACTAACTTTGTACAGACTAGTTCTCCTGAACCTCTGGCCAGATTTCAGCGAAACATGGCAGGGATGATCAGTACCAAGCCTTGTTGCACTGTCCTTGCCATGTTCCGGTTGAATGAATTTTGACAGAGTTATGACATACACAAACATTAGCTTTAGCCAGTAGAGCATTACTGTTTACTGCACTGCATCATTCAACGAAAAAGGGTTACAACTCATATTCAGTACAATTAATAAGACCTTTACAATTAAGTTCATACATTGTGTCACTTTGTTTAATTGGTATGGGCCTCCGTGCTATAAACAGGACTCCGATAGCGGAAGTAGTCCGGGGCCTCCGAGCTATAAACAGGACTCTGATAACGGAAGTAGTCCGGGGCCTCCGTGCTATAAACAGGACTCCAATAGCAGAAGTAGTCCGGGGCCTCTGTGCTATAAACAGGACTCCGATAGCGGAAGTAGTCCGGGGCCTCCGTGCTATAAACAGGACTCTGATAGCGGAAGTAGTCCGGGGCCTCAGTGCTATAAACAGGACTCCGATAGCGGAAGTAGTCCGGGGCCTCCGTGCTATAAACAGGACTCCGATAGCTGAAGTAGTCCGGGGCCTCTGTGCTATAAACAGGACTCCGATAGCGGAAGTAGTCTGGGGCCTCCGTGCTATAAACAGGACTCTGATAGCGGAAGTAGTCCGGGGCCTCCGTGCTATAAACAGGACTCCAATATCGGAAGTAGTCCGGGGCCTCCGTGCTATAAACAGGACTCCGATAGCGTAAGTAGTCGGGGGGCCTCCGTGCTATAAACAGGACTCCGATAGCAGAAGTAGTCCGGGGCCTCCGTGCTATAAACAGAACTCCGATAGCTGAAGTAGTCCTGGGCCTCCGTGCTATAAACAGGACTCCGATAGCGGAAGTAGTCCGTGGCCTCCGTGCTATAAACAGGACTCCGATAGCGGAAGTAGTCCAGGGCCTCCGTGCTATAAATAGGACTCCGATAGCGGAAGTAGTCCGGGGCCTTCGTGCTATAAACAGGACTCTGATAGCGGAAGTAGTCCGAATTAAAAGATTAAGAGTTGTCTAAATATAAGAAGACTGATTGAAATAAACAAAAATCGACAATAAACAGCAAAGAAATATATTATTGATAAGAAAATATCATTATTTACGGTTTGCTTGGACGCGATTTCATGAACATGTGAATAAATCAGGGACCCAGTGATTCGCAAATCACGCAGAAATTATTATGATCTACAGTATTATTTTTTTAGTCATATTTTTAGCTCTACTGGCCAAGGGCCAGCAGAGCTTATGGGATGGTGTGTTGTCCGTTGTCCGTCCGTCCGTCCGTTAACTTTTGCTAGAGGCCACATTTCTGATGCAATCATCATTAAACTTTGTCAGAATGTTTGTCTCAATGAAATCTCGGTCAAGTTCGAAAATGGGTCATGTGGGGTCAAAAACTAGGTCACTAGGTCAAATATTGGAAAAACCTTGTGTACACTCTAGAGGCCATATTTTTGACCTGAGCTTGATGCAACTTTGTCAGAATGTTTGTCTTAATTATATCTTGGTCAAGTTTGAAAATGGGTCACATGGGGTTAAAAACTAGGTCACTAGGTCAAATACTTGAAAAACCTTGTGTACACTCTAGAAGCCGTATTTCTGACCCAATCTTGATGAAACTTTGTCAAAATATTTGTCTTAATTATATCTTGATCAAGTTCAAAAATGGGTCACATGGTGTTAAAAACTAGGTCACTAGGTCAAATATTTGAAAAACCTTGTGTACACTCTAGAGGCCATATTTTTGACCCGATCTTGATGAAACTTTGTCAGAATGTTTGTCTCAATGAAATCTCGGTCAAGTTCAAAAATGGGTCATGTGGGGTCAAAAACTAGGTCACTAGGTCAAATACTTGAAAAAACTTGTGTACACTCTAGAGGTCATATTTGTTACCCAATCTTGATGAAACTTTGTCGAATTGTTTATTTTAATTATATCTTGATCAAGTTCGGAAATGGGTCACATGAAGTTAAAAACTAGGTCACTAGGTCAAATATTGGAAAAACCTTGTGTACACTCTAGAGGCCATATTTTTGACCCGAGCTTGATGCAACTTTGTCAGAATGTTTATCTTAATTGTTTGTCTCAATGAAATCTCGGTCAAGTTCGAAAATGGGTCATGTGGGGTCAAAAACTAGGTCACTAGGTCAAATATTGCAAAAACCTTGTGTACACTCTAGAGGCCATAATTTAGACCCGAGCTTGATGCAACTTTGTCAGAATGTTTGTCTTAATTATATCTTGGTCAAGTTTGAAAATGGGTCACATGGGGTTAAAAACTAGGTCACTAGGTCAAATACTTGAAAAACCTTGTGTACACTCTAGAAGCCGTATTTCTGACCCAATCTTGATGAAACTTTGTCAAAATGTTTGTCTTAATTATATCTTGGTCAAGTTCAAAAATGGGTCACATGGTGTTAAAAACTAGGTCACTAGGTCAAACTTTGGAAAAACCTTGTGTACACTCTAGAGGCCATATTTTTGACCCGATCTTGATGAAACTTTGTCAGAATGTTTGTCTCAATGAAATCTCGGTCAAGTTCAAAAATGGGTCATGTGGGGTCAAAAACTAGGTCACTAGGTCAAATACTTGAAAAAACTTGTGTACACTCTAGAGGTCATATTTGTTACCCAATCTTGATGAAACTTTGTCAAATTGTTTATCTTAATTATCTCTTGATCAAGTTCGGAAATGGGTCACATGAAGTTAAAAACTAGGTCACTAGGTCAAATATTGGAAAAACCTTGTGTACACTCTAGAGGCCATATTTTTGACCCGAGCTTGATGCAACTTTGTCAGAATGTTTATCTTAATTGTTTGTCTCAATGAAATCTCGGTCAAGTTCGAAAATGGGTCATGTGGGGTCAAAAACTAGGTCACTAGGTCAAATATTGCAAAAACCTTGTGTACACTCTAGAGGCCATATTTTTGACCCGAGCTTGATGCAACTTTGTCAGAATGTTTGTCTTAATTATATCTTGGTCAAGTTTGAAAATGGGTCACATGGGGTTAAAAAATAGGTCACTAGGTCAAATACTTGAAAAACCTTGTGTACTCTCTAGAAGCCGTATTTCTGACCCAATCTTGATGAAACTTTGTCAAAATGTTTGTCTTAATTATATCTTGGTCAAGTTCAAAAATGGGTCACATGGTGTTAAAAACTAGGTCACTAGGTCAAACTGGAAAAAACGTGTACACTATAGAGGCCATATTTTTGACCAGATCTTGATGCAATTTTGTCAGAATATTTGTCTCAATTAAGCTTGCTAAATTTCGAAAATGGGTCACACAGGGTCGAAAACTAGGTCACTAGGTCAAATACTTGAAAAACCTTGTGTACACTCCAGAGGCCATATTTCTGACCCGATCTTGATGAAACTTTGTCGAAATGTTGTCTTATTTATGTTTTGGTCAAGTTCGAAAATGCGTCCCATGGGGTCAAAAACTAGGTCACTAGGTCAAATACTTAAAAAACCTTGTGTACACTCTAGACGCCATATTTTTTTTCATTCGATCTTTACCAAACTTTACCAGATTGTTAATGTCAAAAACAGCTCGGTAAAGTTTGTTTTTAGCTTATGGGATGGTGTGTTGTCCGTTTTCCGTCGTCCGTTAACTTTTCTTGTGTACATTCTAGAGGCCACATTTCTGATGCAATCATCATGAAACTTTGTCAGAATGTTTGTCTCAATGAAATCTTGGTCAAGTTCAAAAATGGGTCATGTGGGGTCAAAAACTAGGTCACTAGGTCAAATACTTGAATAAACTTGTGTACACTCTAGAGGTCATATTTGTTACCCAATCTTGATGAAACTTTGTCAAATTGTTTATCTTAATTATATCTTGATCAAGTTCGGAAATGGGTCACATGAAGTTAAAAACTAGGTCACTAGGTCAAATATTGGAAAAACCTTGTGTACACTCTAGAGGCCATATTTTTGACCCGAGCTTGATGCAACTTTGTCAGAATGTTTGTCTTAATTATATCTTGGTCAAGTTTGAAAATGGGTCACATGGGGTTAAAAACTAGGTCACTAGGTCAAATACTTGAAAAACCTTGTGTACTCTAGAAGCCGTATTTCTGACCCAATCTTGATGAAACTTTGTCAAAATGTTTGTCTTAATTATATCTTGGTCAAGTTCAAAAATGGGTCACATGGTGTTAAAAACTAGGTCACTAGGTCAAACTTTGAAAAAACCGTGTGTACACTCTAGAGGCCATATTTTTGACCCAATCTTGATGCAATTTTGTCAGAATATTTGTCTCAGTTATAGCTTGCTAAAGTTCGAAAATGGGTCACACAGGGTCAAAAACTAGGTCACTAGGTCAAATACTTGAAAAACCTTGTGTACACTCTAGAGGCCATATTTCTGACCCGATCTTGATGAAACTTTGTCGAAATGTTGTCTTAATTATATTTTGGTCAAGTTCGAAAATGGGTCCCATGGGGTCAAAAACTAGGTCACTAGGTCAAATACTTGAAAAACCTTGTGTACACTCTAGACACCATGTAGTACGACTCGATTCATCAATGGTATAACGGCCAGTAGAGCGTTCACAGGCCCTCTTGGGCCTCTTGTTTTTTAGTTGTATTCTGTCGGTTTCACATTTTATACGGTCACTTATTGTCACAGAGACGCTCATGCTAATCGTTACATCTTTAGTTGCCTACCCTTGTTATTCGCAATATGCCGCTCCATCCATAGCGGATGCTATCGATTATTTTTGCTCTTTTTATTATGCATTTCATTCACAGAGACTACAGACGAAATGGCATGCCCGTCACCTACTCTGCCCGAGAGAGCGAAACTGTCTGAAGAGCAAATAATGTTTTGTTCTTCGATAAAATTTAAAAACTAGATTCCCATAATGGTTCAGAGTATATATTGCCTTCTCACTCCTCTACCTTGACAGTTTTTCCTCTTCATCTTTATTAATTTGGTTTACCAATTATTTTAGATAGGAATTTTATGTACAAAGTTAATATTTTTAAGATTGCAGTACACACCCTAGTATACTAAAATCATCTTTAAAAAAATCCTACCTACCTACCCATCTGAAAAATCTATGGTCGGGTTTGGGCAAACTTATGATTTTTAATAAGGCATTTTCCAGTTAAACAAGGGTCAGAACTCCTTATCCAATCTAGCTGTTTTTCAAACTTGTCTGAGCATGACACTGACAAAAATGGTAAAGATTAAATGCAAATGAAAGTGCTAGAGTGTTAACAACAATAAGTTAATGTACCGGCGATGGCGGGCAGCCGACAGTGTGTTCAACAGTAAATGTGCCATCCCGATCTGGCCTTTGGCAAGTAGATCTAAAAATTCACAAGCCGATGCAAGATCATCAAACCCAATAATACCCTTACATTAGAGCACTTGAAGGTCTTAACCTTTTTGCTTAATTTTAAAATAGTAAATCTTTATACATTTCTATTTATTACCTTTCAGGGATCGTGACCGTCACCATCGTCACACTGTGAGCAGAAACTCTGACCTACTTCCAGCACAGTTTTCACTACCACGTAGCTGCTCTTTAGAAGGGACGATCAATGTTGGCTCAGGGTAATCCTGTCATCTTTGTATTAACTCACTTATTTTAATGGCTATATCCACTACATTACAAAGTTTTAGCTGGAGATTTGAGGTCCGTCCAGCTGGAGATTTGAGGTCCGTCCAGCTGGAGATTTGAGGTCCGTCCAGTTCTTGGTCATACTTACTCGTTTCTAGAGCATGGAACCAAGCAACTGTGTGTGCGTGTTCTCTTGGTCAGCATTTCTCAGCAATCTCAATCCTAATATTCAAATTATGGGTTTTGACACGTTTTTTTCTTCTATAGACATTTTTGTCTTCATTTGGTTATAGACTATTTACATTGGTTATGAAGGGAAATTAGAATTTATTTTGGCAATCATGTATACAGCTTTGTTTGTGGGCTTATTTCAGTATACATGGAAGTAAACCAATGAATGTTATATAGAAGAGTAGAGTATGAATGTTGGACGCTAGTGTTCCGGGTGTGAAACTTTCAAAATTAAAAAGTGCAGATTAGCAGATGAAACGGGAATTGATAAAACTCAGATTCAGATTAGAAAATAATCACTAAGGAGCCACATTTTAAATAAATGAATAAATTTATAGATGGCTGGATGGGTGGGTGGGTAGGTTTTGGTTGGAATGGGATGGGAGATGAGATGGCATAGGATGGGATAGGGATTGAGTGGGATTAATACAACAAAACATTGCCTACTGTGTACCCAAGGTAAACACTCCCCCTAATAAATGCACCCACTCCCCATATTTCCTCAGGAATAGAAATGTAGCTACCATATTAACTGGTAGGCTATGGTTTAGAGGTGTATCAGGTTTTTTAACAAGGAGCATGCGTACTAGCATGTTTACATTTTGATTATACCTAATTACAAATATGTTTTTCTTGTTTAATGGCACTCCCTTTTGTAAAATGCATTGACCCAGAGGTGTACTGTAGTTTTTACCCAGGTTTTTCCTGGAAAACTCATGTCGTTTGGCGGGCGGGCGGCATCAAACTTTTAGTTTCCACTCAATCACTTTTGTTAGGAATGAAATATTGCGATGAAACTTGGAGAAACGTTAGCTTATATGAAAAGGAAGCCTGGGATTGTATTTGGGGTCACTGGGGTCAAGGTCATTGTTACTAAAAATAGAAAAACGGTTTCCGCTCAATAACTTTTGTTAGGAATGAGGTATTGCGATGAAACTAACGGGGTAGGTAGCTTATATGGACAGGAACCTTGGGATTGCATTTGGGGTCACTGGTTTCAAGGTCAAGGTCACTGTTACTAAAAATAGAAAATGTTTTCCACTCAATAACTTTTGTAAGGAATGAGATATTGCAATGAAACTTGCAGGGTAGGTAGCTTATATGGAAAGGAAGCTTAGGCTTGCATTTGGCGTCATTAGATTCAAGGTCAAGGTCATTGTTACTGAAGATAGAAAAACGTTTTCCGCTCCATAACTGAGTTGGGAATGAAATATTGAAACGAAACTTGCTGTGTATGTATTTTATATGGAAAGGAAGCTTGGGATAGCGGGTCACTGGGTTCAAGGTCACTGATACTAAACGTTTTCCGCTCAGTTACTTAACATAGGAAATTATGTTTGTGATTCACATGTCATTCTGTTTATTCTATATTGTACACTGTTTATATCACTTTAATACAAGAACTTCAACTACTTCATTTATGTAATTTCCTGGGTTTTTTTTGTAAAAAAACGTTTTGTTACTTCATTTTCATCTTCCCAGGTTCAAATGGAAAACCCAGGTTCAAATGGAAAACCTGGTTTTCGTGGAATTTCCGCGTTTCTTGTTCTTTCTTGAACAACAAAATACAATATATAATTTATATAAACAAATAGTCATCATTACATTGAAATTATGTCATAGTAGGCCTATTGTTGTCATTTTAAACTCCATTGAAGATTAATTGAAGATTAATTTCTTATCTCCATGGTGATAACATAGGGTCACAGTTTAGATTTTGTATTAGGAGACCAAATATTTAAGAGGCCATTTTAGGCCGTTTTCTCGAGTGGTACAAGTTGTAATTGTCAGAATGAGTTTAATTATGGATTGTTTACAATGATTCTTACATGTCTGTTTTACAGACTTGAGTATGCCGAGGTACATCATGGACTGACAACCACTGCCTCCCAAGAAGAAAGACCAGTAGATTAGTTCTAAGGTTCATCATGGACTGACAACCACCACCTGCCAACAAGAAAGACAAGTGCCTGCAAACAGGAAAGACCAGTAGATTAGTTCCGAGGTTCATCATGGACTGACAATCACTGCCTGCCAACATGAAAGATCAGTAGATTAGTTCTGAGGTTCATCATGGACTGACAACCACTGCCTGCCAACAAGAATGACCAGTAGATTAGTTCCGAGGTTCATAATAGACTGACAACCACTGCCTGCCAACACGAATGACCAAGAAATGTGTTCGGATTTTTTTTAATTAGTATAAATCATGACTTTGAGCCTTCATAAATTCGAATATCTACTAGATAGTATTTTTGAAATTCATCACCATAGTAAATTTGAAAAAAAGATGTACCATTTTAAGGCATTGACTTTTATAGTGGGACTAAAGGACTGGACTGGTGTAATATTAGCAGTTGTGTATAATATAGTAATACATGTAATATACAAGAAATGTACATCAATGATTACTTTTTAAACCTGGCCATGTGATATTTATCAATCTGATTACTTCATCTCATTACTACAGCTGCTATCAGATGATCTTGTTATTTCAGTGGGAGGGATGTATTTGGCTCAAGTTTGGCTAGCTTTAAAATAAATCAAACTTTCATTAATATAAACACTCAAACCAAGTTTGATGTGACCCAGGGGCAGAGCCAAATTTGACCCCAGTGTCACCATTTGAACAAACTTGGCAGAGGACCATAAGCTGAGTGTAAATACAAAATATTAAACTGTTGGCTCTTGTAGTTTCAGAGAAGTTTTTTAAGTTTTTCCCTATATAAGTCTATGTAAAACATGTGACCCCTGGGGTGGGGCCAAATTTGACCCCAGGGTCACCATTCAAACAAACTTGGTAGAGGACCATAAGCTGAGTGTAAATACAAAATATGAAAACTTTGACTCATGTAGTTTCAGAGAAGAAGATTTTTAAAGTTTTTCCCTATATATAAGTCTATGTAAAACTGTGACCCCTGGGGCAGGGCCAAATTTGACCCCAGGGTCACATTTGAACAAAACTGGTAGAGGATCCATAAGCTGATAATAAATAAAAAAATATTAAACCTTTATCTCTTGTAGTTTCAGAGATTTTTGAAGTTCTTCCCTATAACTCTATGTAAAATTTATCCCACAAGGGCACTAAGAACTGGCACCATGGTTGGTGAGACAGACATGTCCCTAAGAACTGGCACCATGGATGGTGAGACAGACATGTCCCTAAGAACTGGCACCATGGTTGGTGAGACAGACATGTCCCTAAGAACTGGCACCATGGTTGGTGAGACAGACGTCCCTAAGAACTGGCACCATGGTTGGTGAGACAGACATGTCCCTAAGAACTGGCACCATGGTTGGTGAGACAGACATGTCCCTAAGAACTGGCACCATGGTTGGTGAGACGGGGCCCTTAGAACTGGCACCATGGTTGGTGAGACGGGGCCCTTAGAACTGGCACCATGGTTGGTGAGACGGGGCCCTTAGAACTGGCACCATGGTTGGTGAGACGGGGCCCTTAGAACTGGCACCATGGTTGGTGAGACAGACATGTCAGTGGCCTCGCTTAAAATTTACTTTGAATAGTGGAGAATGCTGTCCTGTTGACAGCTCTTGTTTAATATGGATCGTTCCATATTTGGTGGATGGAACTCCATGTGCTGGTTTTAATATTTAGTTATGCTTGTCCTTGTCTGCTTTCTATGTGAGCCCCTTTTTCTCTTCTAAGTTATGTTTTGAATCTAAGATTGGATGTTTTATGTGTTGGTGTAGGGGATTGTCTAGTTCTGGGCTACCATATTCCGTACCATTCTTATTAACACTGGCATATATAGCGCATTATCTTGGTAACCTGACACTGCATGTGGTTGAAGCTGCTTTTTAGTCCACTTACATGTTGATGATATTCACAAAGTCCATCGCACAAGTATAACGTTACTAGGTTAGCTGTAGATAACAGGTTTTAGTAGTCTTAGAGGTGTGAGAGCTAGTTCGATGGACGAGGAGTGTTCACTGCACGTGCACCATTCCAAAACTAACCCCGCCCTAGGATTCTATCTTTCCCGCATTCTTCTACAAGCAGTGTCTGAGTAAGGTCTTGAGACCGAACTCTGTATAGGGACAAATTAAAGTTAATGTTCAACCTCTGAACAATATCATATATACTTTTATATTTTTACAAGCCATTTTAACTTGCTGGTAAGAACATTGTTTTTACTGTTAAACTGTATTCAAATGATGAGATTATGAAATGACTATCAACATTGTTTTTACTGTTAAATTGTATTGAAATGATGAGATTATGAAATGACTATCAGACTATCGGATTTTTCCGTAGTAAGCACATTACTTAGGTATATTTCATTGTTTCAGGTTTATATATACAAAGACCACACATTCTACAGTTGCTATAAACCTGGCATTAGTCAATAAGAACTTATTTTGTTTTTTATTATCCAAGATTACCTTGGTAACTCTTTTGGAGCCAGGTGTTTGTTTTCCTAACCTGTATATGGCTGCTATTTAAAGGTCATCTAAGCCTAGCTTGCGGGCAATACAGATTACTGTATCTTTATCAGCCGGAATGTTAGCATCCTTTTCTGCCTGATTTGATTCACTTAAATTAGAGTACAATGTTCAATTCTCCTCTCTTTCTATTCTCCATTTCTTTACAAAGTTTATTTACATCCTCTCTAATATCTGAGACTACCTCCTTTTTAACCCACTCAGGTTTTTCATCGATTTCCTTCGACATGTTAAATGCAATTTGGTCAACTCTATTTTCTGCTACAGACATTCTTTCGTATTGACTCGTTTGCATATCTTTTAGAATACTAGTTATGTTTCCTAAAGTGAGTGTAGTAGCTTTGTATGGGACGGTAGCGTTTGAAGTTTGTCTTAAATCTTGTCTTGTCGTACCCTTAACGGTTTGTTCTTGTTGCTCTAGCTTCTGCCAAGTCACTGAGTACTTTGTGGCTTTCTAGGCTATTGTTTTTTTAGCTCGACTGATCAGAGATCAGTAGAGCTTATGCCGTGGTGCGGTGTCCGTCGTCCGTCCATCCGTCTGTCTGTCTGTCCGTAAACTTTTATTTGTAGCGACTACTAAACTACTGGATGGATATTCATGAAACTTTATACAAATGTTGCCCATAAAGTCTAGTTGATCCTAGCAAAAATTCATGTTGATGTGAAATCCAAGATGGCCACCACAGCTAAAAATTGATTTTTAAAATACAAGTTTGTAGCGACTACTTCTTGAAAACTATAAGAGATATTGATATGGGACTTTTTCTTAAATGATCAGCATGACATGATGTTGGTCCTTGTCAAAAATCGTTTTGATTCAACGTTAAACATGGCTGCCATCTTTTTTGTTTACATAGAGTTATATAGTAAAAACTTGTAGCGACTACTCCTCTGAAACTACTAGGCGGATTTTCATGAAACTTTACAGGAATGTTGCTCTTGATGTTAATTGATCCAAGCAAAATTTCAGATCTGCCAGAAATTCAAGATGGCCGCCACAGCTAAAAATAGATTTTTAAAAAATAAGTTTGTAGCGACTACTTCTTGAAAACTATAAGTGATATTGATATGGGACTTTTTCTAAAATGATCAGCATGACATGATGTTGATCCAAGTCGAACATTATTTTGATTCGACATTAAACATGGCTGCCAGTGGCCATCTTTGTTTACATAGAGTTACATAGTAAAAACTTGTAGCGACTACTCCTCTGAAACTACATGACGGATGTTCATGAAACTTCACAGGAATTTTGCTCTTGATGTCTAGTTGATCCTAGAAAAATTTACGGCTCGCCAGAAATTCAAAATGGCCGCCACAGCTAAAAATAGATTTAAAATAATTACTTCTTGAAAACTGTAAGTGATATTGATATGGCACATTTTCTAAAATGATCAGCATGACATGATGTTGATCCTTGTCGAAATTTATTTCGATGCGACTTTAAACATGGCGGCTATCGGCCATCTTTGTTTACATAGATTTATATAGTAAAAACTTGTAGCGACTAGTCCTCTGAAACAACTAGGCGGATTTTCATGAAACTTTACAGGAATGTTGCTCTTGATGTCTAATTGATCCTAGCAAAATTTCAGATCGGCCAGAAATTCAAGATGGCCACCACAGCTAAAAATAGATTTTTAGCTCGACTGATCAGAGATCAGCAGAGCTTATGCCGTGGTGCGTCGTCCGTCTGTCCGTCTGTCTGTCTGTCCGTAAACTTTTATTTGTAGCGACTACTCCTCTGAAACTACTGGATGGATATTCATGAAACTTTACAGAAATGTTGCCCATGAAGTCTAGTTGATCCTAGCAAAAATTTATGTTGATGTGAAATCCAAGATGGCCACCAAAGCTAAAAATAGATTTTTAAATACAAATTTGTAGCGACTACTTCTTGAAAACTATAAGTGATATTGATTTGGGACTTTTTCTAAAATGATCAGCATGACATGATGTTGGTCCCTATCAAAAATCGTTTTGATTCGACGTTGAACATGGCTGCCAGTGGCCATCTTTGTTTACATAGAGTTATATAGTAAAAACTTGTAGCGACTACTCCTCTGAAACTACTAGTTGGATTTTCATGAAACTTTTAAGGAATGTTGCTCTTGATGTCTAATTGATCCTAGAAAAAATTCAGATCGGCCAGAAATTCAAGATGGCCGCCACAGCTAAAAATAGATTTTTAAAAAATAAGTTTGTAGCGACTACTTCTTGAAAACTATAAGTGATATTGATATGGGACTTTTCTAAAATGATCAGCATGACATGATGTTGATCCTAGTCGAACATTAATTTGATTCGATGTTAAACATGGCTGTCAGTGGCCATTTTGGTTTACATAAAGTTATATAATAAAAACTTGTAGCGAATATTCCTCTGAAACTCCTTGACGGATGTTCATGAAACTTCAAAGGAATGTTGTTCATGATGTCTAGTTGTTCCTAGAAAAATTTCAGGCTGGCCGGAAATTCAAGACGGCCGCCGAGGCTAAAAATATATTTAAAATAAATAAATTTGTAGCGACTTCTGCTCTGAAACTACTTGACGGATTTTCATGAAACTTCACACGAATGTTGCTCTTGATGTCCAATTGATCCTAGCAAAACTTCAAGTCGGCCGGAAATTCAAGATGGCTGCCATGGCTAAAAATAGATTTTCAAAAAACATG
This sequence comes from Cyrtodaria siliqua, assembly GCA_037043455.1. Classification (NCBI taxonomy): domain Eukaryota; kingdom Metazoa; phylum Mollusca; class Bivalvia; order Adapedonta; family Hiatellidae; genus Cyrtodaria; species Cyrtodaria siliqua. The sequence continues at coordinate 94,575 of JAWPHD010006771.1, forward strand.
TTTGTAGCGACTAATTCTTGAAAACTATAAGTGATATTGATATGGGACTTTTTCTAAAATGATCAGCATGACATGATGTAGGTCCTTGTCGAAAATCATTTTGATTCGATGTTAAACTTAGCTGTCAGCGGCCATCTTTGTTTACATAGAGTTATCTAGTAAAAACTTGTAGCGACTACTCCTCTGTAACTACTCGACGGATTTTCATGAAACTTCACAGGAATGTTGCTCTTGATGTCTAATTGATCCTAGCAAAATTTCAGGACGGCCAGAAATTCAAGATGGCCGCCACAGCTAAAAATAGATTTTAAAAAATAAGTTTGTAGTGACTACTTTTTGAAAACTATAAGTGATATTGATATGGCACTTTTTCTAAAATGATCAGCATGACATGATGTTGGTCCTTGTCAAAAATCGTTTTGATTCGATGTTAAACATGGCTGTCAGTGGCCATCTTTGTTTACATAGAGTTATATAATGAAAACTTGTAGCGACTTCTCCTCTAAAACTACTTGACGGATTTTCATGAAACTTCACAGGAATGTTGCTCTTGATGTCTAATTGATCCTAGCAAAATTTCAGGTCGCCCGGAAATTCAAGATGGCTGCCACGGCTAAAAATAATTTTGTAGCGACTACTTCCTGAAATCAAAATCAATCAGTAGAGCTTCAAGGTCATTGACCTCTTGTTAAAAAATAAGTTTGTAGCGACTACTTCTTGCAAACTATAAGTGATATTGATATTGGACTTTTTCTAAAATGATCAGCATGACATGATGTTGATCCGAGCCGAACATTATTTTGATTCGATGTTAAACATGGCTGCCAGTGGCCATCTTTGTTTAAATAGAGTTATATAGTAAAAACTTGTAGCGACTACTCCTCTGAAACTACTTGACAGATTTTCATGAAACTTCACAGAAATATTGCTATTGATGTCTAGTTGATCCTCGAAAAATGACAGGCTCGCGGGAAATTTAAAATGGCCGCCACAGCTAAAAATAGATTTAAAATAAATAAATTTGTAGTGACTACTTCTTGAAAACTGTAAGTGATATTGATATGGAACATTTTCTAAAATGATCAGCATGACATGATGTTGATCCTTGACGAAAATTATTTGAATCAAAATTAAACCTGGGCACCAGTGGCCATCTTTGTTTACATAGAGTTTGTATAGTAAAAATGTGTAGTGACTACTCCTCTGAAACTACTAGACAGATTTTCATGAAACTTCACAGGATTGTTGCTCTTGATGTCTAGTTGATCCTAGCACAATTTTAGGTCGGCCGGAAATTCAAGATGGCCACCATGGCTAAACATAGATTTTTAAAACAAAAGTTTGTAGCGACTACTTCTTGAAAACTGTAAGTGATATTGATATGGGACTTTTTCTGAAATGATCAGCATGACAAGATGTTGATCTGAGTCGAAAATTATTTTGATTCGACATTAAACATGGCTGCCAGTGGCCATCTTTGTTTACCTAGAGTTATATAGTAAAAACTTCAACTTGTAGCGACTACTCCTCTGAAACTGCTTGACAGATTTTATGAAACTTCACAGGAATGCTGACCTAGCTATCAAAATCTATCAGTAGAGCTTCAAGGTCATTGACCTCTTGTTAAAAAAGTTTGTAGCGACTACTTCTTCAAAACTGTAAGTGATATTGATATGGGACTTTTTGAGAAATGATCAGAATGACAAGATGTTGATCCTTGTCGAAAATTACCTAGAGTTATATAGTAAAAACTTCAACTTGTAGCGACAACTCCTCTGAAACTGCTTGACAGATTTTATGAAACTTCACAGGAATGCTGACCTAGCTATCAAAATCTATCAGTAGAGCTTCAAGGTCATTGACCTCTTGTTAAAAAAAAATTGTAGCGAGTACTTCTTCAAAACTGTAAGTGATATTGATATGGGACTTTTTCTGAAATGATCAGAATGACAAGATGTTGATCCTTGTCGAAAATTACCTAGAGTTATATAGTAAAAACTTCAACTTGTAGCAACTACTCCTCTGAAACTACTTGAAGGATGTTCATGAAGCTTCAAGGTCATTGATCTCTTGTTTTTAGGTATAATCTTTTCTAGTTTTGATTTACAACACTGTGTTAAAGACAAGCAGATATGTTCTATCATTCTAATTGCTTGTTATTTGACAATTTTTGCTGTGGCAGCTTGTGTTCAGTGTGTACTGGATTCAGTGAAGTATGGCATCCTTGCTGCTGAAGTCTCCATAAATCGAATAATTATATGGCATCCAAGCTACTGTGTTGTCCATAAACCGTGAAGTTAAAGCAGCCATGCTTTTGTAGTCTCTAATAAGTAGAACTATGGCAACCATGCTACTGTATTGTTTGTAAACCGTGAAGATACAGCAGTCATACTACTGTAGTCTCTGTAAACCATGGAATTGTGGCATCCATGCTTCTGTAGTCTCTGTAAACAGTGGAATTGTGGCATCCATGCTTCTGTAGTCTCTGTAAACAGTGGAATTGTGGCATACATGCTAATGTAGACCATTTAAACAAAGGAATTATGGCATCCATGCTACTCTAGTCTCTGTAAACCATGGAGTTGTGGCATCCATGCTTCTGTAGTCTCTGTAAACAGTGGAATTGATGCATACATGCTACTGTAGACTCTCTAGTGGAATCGTGGCATCCTTGCTTAAGTAGTCTCTGTAAACAATAGAATTATGGCATCCATGCTTCAGTAGTCTCTGTAAACAGTGGAATTGCAGCATCCATGCTTCTGTAGTCTCTGTAAACATAGAATTATGGCATCCATGCTTCTGTAGTCTCTGTAAACAGTGGAATTGTGGCATCCATCCTCCTGTAGACTCTGTAAACAGTGAAATTGTGGCATCCATGCTACTGTAGTCTGTAAACAGTGGAATTTTGGCATCCATGCTTCTTTAGTCTCTGTAAACAGTGGAATTGTGGCATCCATGCTACTGTAGTCTCTGTAAACAGTGGAATTTTTGCATCCTTGCTACTGTAGTCTCTGTAAACATAGAATTATGGCATCAATGCTTCTGTAGTCTCTGTAAACAGTGGAATTGTGGTATCCATCCTTCTGTAGAATCTGTAAACAGTGAAATTGTGCCATCCATGCTACTGTAGTCTGTAAACAGTGGAATTTTGGCATCCATGCTTCTTTAGTCTCTGTAAACAGTGGAATTGTGGCATCCATGCTAATGTAGTCACACTACTGTAGACTGAACAGTGGAATTATGGCATCTATGCTACTGTAGTCTCTAAACAGTGGACTTATGAAATCCGTGCCACTGTAGTCTCTAAACAGTCTAACTATGACATCCATGCTTCTGCAGTCTCTGTAAACAGTGGACTGGTGGTATTCATGCTACTGTAGCATCTGTAAATAGTGGAATTATGGCATCCATGCTACTGTAGTCTGTAAACAGTGGAATTTTGGCATCCATGCTTCTTTAGTCTCTGTAAACAGTGGAATTGTGGCATCCATGCTAATGTAGTCACACTACTGTAGACTGAACAGTGGAATTATGGCATCTATGCTACTGTAGTCTCTACACAGTGGACTTATGAAATCCGTGCCACTGTAGTCTCTAAACAGTCTAACTATGACATCCATGCTTCTGCAGTCTCTGTAAACAGTGGACTGGTGGTATTCATGCTACTGTAGCATCTGTAAATAGTGGAATTATGCCATCCATGCTACTGTAGTCTCTGTAAATAGTGGACTTATGGCATCCATGCTTCTGTAGTCTCTGTAAACAGTGGAATTATGGCATCCATGCTTCTGTTGTCTCTGTAAACAGTGGAATTGTGACATCCACGCTATTGTAGTCTCTGTAATCAGTGTAATTGTGGCATCCATGCTAATGTAGTCACACTACTGTAGACTGAACAGTGGAATTATGGCATCTATGCTACTGTAGTCTCTAAACAGTGGACTTATGAAATCCGTGCCACTGTAGTCTCTAAACAGTCTATGACATCTATGCTTCTGCAGTCTCTGTAAACAGTGGACTGGTGGTATTCATGCTACTGTAGCATCTGTAAATAGTGGAATTATGGCATCCATGCTACTGTAGTCTCTGTAAACAGTGGACTTATGGCATCCATGCTTCTGTAGTCTCTGTAAACAGTGGAATTATGGCATCCATGCTTCTGTAGTCTCTGTAAACAGTGGAATTGTGACATCCACGCTATTGTAGTCTCTGTAAACAGTGGATTTATGGCATCCTTGCTGCTGCAGTCTCTGTAAACAGTGGAATTATGGCATCCATCCTTCTGTAGTCTCTGTAAACAGTGGACTCATGGCATCTGTGCTTATATAGTCTCTGTAAATAGTGGACTTATGGCATCCGTGCTTCTGTAGTCTATGTAAACAGTGGACTTATGGCATCCATGCTTCGGTAGTCTCTGTAAACAGTGGACTTATGGCATCCATGCTTCTGTAGTCTCTGTAACTGTTTTGATATACTCCATCACTATAAAACAGAGCAGGCTGTGTAGCCAGTTGACTCCATCTACTCCCTGTGGACATGGTTTGGAGCGTCATATTTGGTACATTTTCTTCATTTTCTCCACAATTTGACAAGTAATGACACTCAGTTTGTCTAGAGAATAAATCAATTGACCCATGTCTAGTATTGTTCACAGTGTGTGAATAGAAAATGAAACAATATTTCTTTTCTAACAAGACAGCCTCGCACTATTGGAAATATATTTGGTGTTATGATTCTCGGATACTATAAAAATACACATTTCACATTTTATTATGGAAAAGTAACAACAATGTGAAAAAGGTAAGTCACGGAAAAGTTAATTCAGGATACTGAATCTTTTCTTCGAGATAATAAGCAAATATTTGTTTTCTTGCAAAAAGTTTTGAAAAAAGAAAGTGTTGACAAACAAGAATATTGTTTTATCATGTATTATAGAACCATAACAGCACTTTAGGCAATTAAAATGGTATTGTACTATAGGACTTGCCAGCTTTTAACTTTTTATATGAATGCCATAAAACTAATTTAACATCATTACTGATTAATTGCTTCAAAGCGCGTCCGTGGCCGGGATAGTAAAGACACTGCATATAAAACGTTCTCGCCTCTCCCCACTGTGGGTTCGAATCCCACTTGGAGCTTGACTTAAGTGAGAAAGTGTTAATTCTTACAGATGGCGGGAAGTGTACAGTACTGGTTCTACCCAGGAAAAATGGGGTTGTCACCAAATAATCGACAGTCATATATGGCCTAACATGTACTAAAAATGACGTAAAAAACACCATTTAAACATTGTTAACTAAATGGTTTTTTATGCCCCCACCACCTTATAGTGTGTCTAACTACTGTCAACTACTGTCCCACAGTATTTCACAGATTGTTATGAAATTGACAGGATGGTATAACACATTTTGCATATAAATTAAACATTTGTATGGTGTTTTTACGTCATTTTCAACACGTAAGCTTATATATGACGGTCGATTTTTTTGTGGTGAAGGCAAACCACCCACTTTTCCTGGGTAGAACCAGTACTATACATCTCCCGCCATCCGTAAGAATCGACACTTCTTTACTTACAAGTTGAGCTCACAGTGGGATTCAAACCCGCATCGGTGAGAGGTACTTATCACGAGTAAATGTTTATTCAGAGCTGTAGATAATTTTTGACGGCAATGAGTATTTACAAAAATGAATGAGTAACAAGGAACTCGTCCAGAGTAAACACTCGCTTTAAATATTTCATGTTTTCAAAATGGATGTGAATTAATACATTTTAAAAGAAACAACTATTCAGATTAAATGGAAATTAAGTAAAAACAATAGAAACAGTGTATGACCTTAATATTAGACACATGTTTGGAACAATTTTCATCATGTAAATATGGAATGAACTGTTCCACAGGACAATACATCCAAATATAATACACATGATTTTTAAAAGTTATGAGTTTTTGTAGTAAGTTGATGAGTAATATGATACTCACAATTTTAAAAAAACGAGGGGTTTTGTAAAAAAAAATGTAGGAGAAAAATACTCAAAAACTCAGCTTATCTGCGCTGTTTATTTACATCACTGCACTCAATGCCTTACAATGGGACATCCGAGTCCCGGCCGTCGAAACCAGTTTTTGAGGTTATGTTGAGAGAGCGAATTCAGAGACGGCTGCGATGAATGGTAAAAATCATATAATTTTCTGCCACAGAGCAATCACCCACCTTGAAGATTTCTGTAGCTATAAGTTAAATCTACTGAGATATTGCGGCTTTAAATAAGAACCTTGTGAAATATTCTTAGCTCATTAAAACCTAATGAATTTCTCAGCTTTTGCAAGTAATGAGTTAGCAATGCATGAAGATGATTAACATTACCAAGTAGTTTCATTAATAGAGGATCTTACATGAGTACTCATTCATTATTGAATTTATTAAACGAGTTGGCAAATCAAGCATTATATCATTTTTGCTAACAAGTTTAATAAATTCAATAATGAATGAGAACAATGAATAGATTCTATTTATCACATAACTCACATACCAACTTTTATTGCATTTCGCCTGTCGTTTTAACAAGCAAAACCGACATAAACCGTGGGAATTGGAATTGATGAACATTTTCGAAATTTCGGCTCTGTGCTTACACTTTGTGAGCAACCATCACTGAAAACTGCTGTACCCTTGACATGTTTAGTAAAAAAACAATAACTTTCTTACATGTCTTGTGACCCCACCTTTTCTGGTGATTTTTCTCAAGTGGAAAATTAGTTTTCTCTATGAAAATTACACTGCTGTATTATCCATACTTGAGTTGAAGTTGCAGCAAATCATTAATATGTGACACTTTAACATTGGTGTCTATGGGGAAAATAATTAGTGGTTTCATCCCTAGATAATTTTCTCTGTCGCTAATATGCTTAACTTCATTAAATTTCTGTAGGATTTAGTCCCTTAAGATTAGGAAAACAAGAAACAATTGAAAGACCTGAAAACATTGTATTCCCAGCATGATTTCCATTTGTTGGTATGACTTTGTATTTAGCTAAAAGTGTGTTGTTTGTGAATAGAGGGCTTGTTCCATGAAATGTGTCTTGTTACAATTGAATTGAATGTTGTTTAATGGCTCATTAACACAGTATAGGTTATTTAGAGCCGCCCCAGAGAGAGGAGAAGGCTACATAGGAATCCGGGAACCTGCCCTACTCTTACTATCGAATTGATTCCTATGGTTCTTTAACGTGCTCGGAGGATAGACCGATACACGGGACCACCCGGTTTACGTCCCCATTCGACGGATGAGGCTAAGGGAAAGTGTCTTGCCCTAGAACACACCGACGGAACTCAGTGGCACCACGAAGGATTGAACCCGGGGCCTCCGGTTACAAATCCGCCGTGCTACCGACTGCGCCACGCCAGCCCTCGTCTTGTTACAAGTTACAATCTCCTGGTACACTACATTGTTAGAAGTAGGAACTTGAAACTTTGGTATATGGTTGGAATATATGTGTAGATATGCAAGGGGTTTTAAAATGTTGTATGGTGTTTTACGTCATTTTAAACACGTAAGGTTATATATTTCGGTCGATTTTTTGTGGTGGAGGCAGACCACCCACTTTTCCTGGGTAGAACCAGTACTGTACACCTCCCGCCGTCCGTAAGAATCGAGGTAGGAGTGGTTTTACATAAAATCATGTACAGTTAAAGTAGAAGTGTGAAATTTTGTATGTATTATTATTGCCTCAAGGGTCAGTACATAATTATGTAACATTTTGGTGTGTGGGTTGCCTGGGTCATGCCTAGAGGCTGGACTACCCGAGGGTCATCTTGGATGGCGGGATGGGGTCAAAATGTATACATTAACTTGAATACATGCCACTGATTAAAAGTATGGGGTGCACGATCAATTGCTTTAGTTTTGTTTTTGGGGCCAACTTTTTCTTTGGAAACTCATGGTGTAATTACTATTTGTACCATAGCTCTAATTGGTTTCCTTTGTTCCTGCTTATGATATAATGTTCATAACTCTGAAGGCCTAAGCCTTAACCGTGCAATAACTGCCAGTAAATTTCAGCCATGCTATAAGTGACAGATTTGGCAGTTATACCATGGTGTACCCAATGACATTTTGTAAAGGGCCTTCTGTTGCGAGTTAAATAACAAAAAAAAAAGGTGAAAACAAGAGTACCAACAATGATTTTTATTGAGTATAAAATGAGCTTTTAAATGAAATAATATTATTGTTCTTTTTTTTAAACCAAATTTATATCAAATGGTCGTTATAAAACGATAATCCTCGTAATTTAACATGTACTCAACACAAACCTGATTTTCTTTGCGAGTAAAATCTGTTAATTGAAAAAAGCATATGCAAAAACAACATTTTATCAAACTTCTCTGAACCGTGAATTACGAGGATTATCGGTTTATAATGAGCAATCATTTCATATAAATATGATTTTAAAAATCTAGCAATTATGCATTTGCGTTTTGATATTCCGAAAGAAATTTATTTATGTTGAATCCAATTTCAAACGGAATATTGCTAATGACATATCTAAAAAATCCATTTCAAGCAAATCTAGGGCTTGCAATAGCTCAATATTTTCATCACTGTCATTTAATGCTTTATGAGTTCCGAAAACTCAGTTTCTAATTTCGACGCTCTCTGGCTCAAAATTAAATTATCGTCATCCATTTCGACTGCTAGTTCAAAATAAACTTCTGTGTAAATGTTGTCCCCGAAAACGCGGAAATCGACTACACATTACCAAATATGGAAAACACGACTTCACATTACCAAATATGGAAAACACACAGCACTCTTTGATATTGGATTTGCTTAATAATATGCAAGGGCGATTGGCTGTTACAATAAAAACATGCGTCCTCCCCATAACAAGTGATCATGCTATTTCTTGATTGGTCAAGCCTTTTTTTAACTCAAAACTGCAACGCCCTATGAACAACTTCTTGCACATGCATTAAGTTGGATAAATGGCTAAGGTACAAAACATTTATAGCATATCTTTCTCCCATATACGATTTATACTACACTCTCGGGCCTTATATTACTGTCCCTCGAGAAGCGTAAATCGCATATACTCGAAAAAGAATGCTATAAATATTACTTATGAAATATTAATGGTAAATATGTTGGTGTTTTTTTTCCACAATCTATTTGTTCACTTTGCAAACTGGAGCAACTTCATAGATTTTATCAGCAGTTTACAACCAATATCTAATTAATCTGCAATATAGGTCAAATTGTTTAGGCATACCATAGCCCCGGCGAAATTCTGTTCTCGTCTTTAAGAACTGTTCATGAACTGCTCTAGAACATTAAGAACAGTTCTTGATCTGTTCTTGATCATTCTTGATCATTTCAAGCACGCAGTTGCTTCTTAAACTGTTCTTGAAATGATTTGGAACAAATTTAGAACCATTCCAGAACTTGTTTCAAGAGGACATGTTCTTAAAGTGTTCTAATACCGTATTTAAACAATACCGCTCTAGAACAGTTCTGGAACAGTTCCAGAAAATTTCGCTGAGGATACCCCCGAATAGTTGCGCCTGTGCAAAATGGCAAGGGGCTGCTCTTATGGAATGAATTTAGATTTAAAATTTTGATATTTGATCCAAAAGATAAAACATTTTGAAGATTTTTATTATTATTATTATTATTATTATTCTTTGTTATTATTATTATTTTTTTTATTCTGTAAAAATGTTTTTTTGGAAAAGGTGGTGGGATGGTGGGAAGGGTTGGGTTGTGGGGCACTATTATTAGTACTAGTTGGAGAGGTGCTCTTCTTTGGGAAAATACATTTAATTAGATATGGCTTTTACAAATATTAATGATTTTGTCTGAAAAGTCAGAGCAGGAATATACTGAATTTGTTTTTGAATCTATTTTGCAATGCCTCCTTTTCGTGACATCACTTTCAGTCTGTGCTTATACCTATCTGCTTGACCTGTCTTAAAAACGATGTTATGTGTGTTCCATATGGGGATGTCCATGATCCCTGCATTGTTTCAGGTGCTATCTGGCTCGCATCAAAAGAGCAGTGGCAGAAAAACAATAAACGTGGCTCCAGCGTAAATGGAGTTTCTACGATAGAATTTGCAGCAACTCTGCAGTTCAGGGTGAGAAGGTTCTAGGCCCATTTTCCATATTTTATCTCGATGTACATGGAAGATGAGCCTGGCATGTTCATGCCTGTTAGGCGCCATATAACCTTTTCATGTGTTGGTGCGCCTTAAAACCCAATTCAATTCAATTCATTTGCAGACATGAATATCACATTTTGTAAAAAATCTAGTTTTGTGAAAACAACTTGCTATCATGTTTTAATCATGTTTCTTTATTGTCATATAAGTTTCATCCATTACACAAAAAGTGTTTGGGATACTTGATCTGTATATCACAGGGATAAAAAATCAATAAATACTTACAGAAAGTGTCTTAATAGTGACATTACTAGAATTCTAGAATCTTTTATCTAGATCTAATTAAGTCTGTGATCTTCAAAGTAACCTACTGTATACAAGCATTTAAACGCCACCTGGGGCATTGCATTTTACAAAATGGGTGTGTGGGGTGCCTGGGGCAATGAAGTGGGGTGGTGGGTTGGAGGGGGGGGTGGGGGGGGGGATATTTTTCAGGCTACTAGTAAGTGTATTTTCTCTAAACTAAACTTCATAATATGTATTAAAAAAAAGGGAAAATAAGGAATAATAATAGTAAAAAAACAATATGGTCTCATATAAATACCTGCATTTATTAGGGTGTGGATTGCTACTATTAGGGTCAATATGATATACTTAGAAATTATAAGTCAGTGGCTTAGTTACCCCAACCATAGATAACTGACATAATTACCCCTAACAATAGATAACTGACAAAATATAATTACTCCAACTGAAGATAACTGACAAAATATAATTACCCCAACCATAGATAACTGACAAAATAAACGTTTAAACGATACCGAGTACAATATGGCAAAGAAAACATCAAACTCCTATACCCAGCAGCTCTAAAAGTCAATGGGCGCATTGTGTGCAATTTATTTCCTGACTGGTATGATGTCCTGAGACGATCACGCTGCCCTGTACCAACTCGCATTTTAGATGCAATTAAAACTAAAACTGACAGTGCAAGGAAAGTCTAGGAGGCCCTGAGTTTTCAAAGGCTCCACATACTTATACAGATGTCCAGGAAGGTGAGTCGGACAATGTAAGCAAAGAATCAAAGCTTCGCACCAGGCGAACCAACCTATTTCTATGCACACCCAATCTGGAATCCAGCCTAATAAGTGAACTAATTTACATTGTAATAAACCCTCACTTAAGGATAGTGCAAATGCCAGTGCCGATCCACTGCCGCCGATTTGTGAAATGGAACTTGAAGACAACAGTGATTCTGAGAGTTTGAACAACAATGACATGACCTCTGGATAGGCTCTAAGTGTGTCATAACGATGAACACATTAGTGTGACAAATGCACAAACTGTAATTCCGACTTTTTCAATCAAAACTCTGAATGTACTCTTTTATGCAATGATTGCCTTACCAAGTACTTCTGATCATGTGCATCGTGCTCATGATCACACGAATATTCTAATACACCCGCACTATATAGCCTAGTTTAAAATATCTCGTTATATTGAACGATATATCACTGTAATTTTTGCAACGTTAGGAGAATAAGCATTGCGCGTTCCGCATTCCGCATTGTAACGTATGCAACGTTAGGAGAGCAAGCAAAGCAATGCGAACAATTTCAATTTTTGTAAAAATATTCGAAATGACATTGAACTAATTGACTCCGATTTGGAATATATATTTTGGTTAAAAAAATCAATCATTAGCTATTAATCATGGCTGTACTATCATCATTGGGGGAATATATGTTCTGCCACAGCAATTGTGATTCTTTAATGAAGATGGTTTTTAGCTCGACTGATCAGAGATCAGCAGAGCTTATGCCGTGGTCTGGCGTCCGTCCGTCCGTAAACTTTTATTTGTAGCGACTACTCCTCTGAAACTACTGGATGGATATTCATGAAACTTTACAGAAATGTTGCCCATAAAGTCTAGTTGATCCTAGCAAAAATTCAGGTTGATGTGAAATCCAAGATGGCCGCCAAAGCTAAAAATAGAGTTTTAAAATACAAGTTTGTAGCGACTACTTCTTGAAAACTATAAGTGATATTGATATGGGACTTTTTCTAAAATGATCAGCATGACATGATGGTTATTCGAGTCGAACATTATTTTGATTCGACGTTAAACATGGCTGCCAGCGGCCATCTTTGTTTACATAGAGTTATATAGTAAAAACTTGTAGCGACTACTCCTCTGAAACTACTTGGCGGATTTTCATGAAACTTTACAGGAATGTTGCTCTTGATGTCTAATTGATCCTAGCAAATTTCAAATCTGCCAGAAATTCAAGATGGCCATCACAGCTTAAAATAGATTTTTAAAAAATAAGTTTGTAGCGACTACTTCTTGAAAACTATAAGTGATATTGATATAGGACTTTTTCTAAAATGATCAGCATGACATGATGTTGATCCGAGTCAAACATTATTTTGATTTGATGTTAAACATGGCTGCCAATGGCCATCTTTGGTAACATAGAGTTATATAATAAAAACTTGTAGCGACTACTTCTTTGAAACTACTTGACGGATGTTCATGAAACTTCACAGGAAGGTTGCTCTTGATGTCTAGTTGATCCTAGAAAATTTCAGGCTTGCCGGAAATTCAAGATGGCCGCCACAGCTAAAAATAGATTTAAAATAAATAAGTTTGTAGCGACTACTTCTTGAAAACTGTAAGAGATATTGATATGGGACTTTTTCTAAAATGATCAGCATGACATGATGTTGGTCCTTGTCGAAAATCGTTTTGATTCGACGTTAAACATGGCTGCAGCGGCCATCTTTGTTTACATAGAGTTATATAATGAAAACTTGTAGCCACACCTAAAAATAGATTTAAAAAAAATAAGTTTGTAGCGACTACTTCTTGAAAACTATAAGATCAGAGATCAGCAGAGCTTATGCCATGGTGCGGCGTCCGTCTTCCGTCCGTACGTCTGTCCGTAATCTTTTATTTTGTAGCGACTACTCCTCTGAAACTACTGAATGGATTTTCATGAAACTTTATAGAAATGTTGCCCATGAAGTCTAGTTGATCCTAGCAAAAATTCATGTTGATGTGAAATCCAAGATGGCCACCAAATCTAAAAATAGATTTTTAAAAAACAAGTTTGTAGCGACTTCTTCTTGAAAACTCTAAGTGATACTGGACTTTATCTAAAATGATAAGCATGACATGATGTTGGTCCTTGTCGAAAATCGTTTTGATTCAACGTTAAACATGGCTGCCAGTGGCCATCTTTGTTTACATTATTTAGTAAAAACTTGTAGCGACTACTTCTCTGGAACTACTTGACGGATTTTCATGAAACTTCACACGAATGTTGCTCTTGATGTCTTATTGATCCTAGCAAAACTTGAGATCGGCAGGAAATTCAAGATGCCCACCACGGCTAAAAACAGATTTTCAAAATACCAGTTTATGGCGACTACTTCTTGAAAACTATAAGTGATATTGATATGGGACTTTTTCTAAAATGATCAGCATGTCATGATGTTGGTCCTTGTCAAAAATTGTTTTGATTCGATGTTAAACATGACTGTCAGCGGCCATCTTTGTTTACATAGTTATCTAGTAAAAGCTTGTAGCATGAAACTTTACAGGAATGTTGCTCTTGGTGTCTTATTGATCCTAGCAAAATTTCAGGTCGGCCGGAAATTCAAGACGGCCAACATGGTCAAAAATAGATTTTCAAAATACAAGTTTGTAGCGACTACTTCTTGAAAACTATGAGTGATATTGATATTGGACTTTTTCAAAAATGATCAGCATGACATGATGTTGGTCCTTGTCAAAAATTATTTTGATTTGACATTAAACATGGTAGCCAGCGGCATAGAGTTATGTAATGAAAACTTGTAGCGACTACTCCTATGAAACTACTTGATGGATTTTCATGAAACTTCACAGGAATGCTGATCTAGCTATCAAAAATCTATCAGTAGAGCTTCAAGGTCATTGACCTCTTGTTTCAAAGATAATGAAGCAATAAGTAAGCAAACAACCATCCATGCGCTCATTTTAAAAGAATGACGGTCCTCCATGGTTGGAGGGTAAAGATGCTGAGTTCACCACTGCAGGTTCTCACAGGGATGGCCGGATGTATACATGCCGGTGCCTCCATGGGCGTGAGGGTAAAGTTGCGGAGTTCACCGCTGCAGGTTCTCACAGGGATGGCGGGATGTATACATGCCGGTGCCTCCATGGTCGTGAGGGTAAAGATGCTGAGTTCACCGCTGCAGGTTCTCGCAGGGATGGTGGGATGTATACATGTCGGTGCATCCATGGGCGTGAGGGTGAAGATGCTGAGTTTGAGCCATCCACCGCTTCAGGTTCTCACTGGGATGGCGGGATGTATACATGCCAGTGTCTCCATGGTCGTGATGGTAAAGATGCTGAGTTTGAGCCGTCCGCCACAGCAGGTTCTCACTTGGATGGCGGGATGTATACATGCAGGTGCCTCGATGGTCGTGAGGGTGAAGATGCTGAGTTTGAGCCATCCACCGCTGCAGGTTCTCACTGGGATGGCGGGATGAATACATACCGGTGCCTCCATTGTCGTGAGGGTGAAGATGTTGAGTTCACTGCTGCAGGTTCGAATCTCACTGGGAGCTGGACTTGTAATTGAGAAAGCGTATACAGTACTGGTACTGGTTCAGTTCTACACAGGGAATTAGTGGGTGGTCTGTCTCCACCACCAGCATCCATCTGGCTATCCAATGCCTCTTAGTACTTTGATTAACTAGAAGGCCCTGGCCTACATGTCGAGTCCTATTATAAAGGTCCAGATTTTTGATTTGAACACCAATGTCAATCCCCAAGAGATTAAATTAATGTCATTAACAGTAGGGGATGCATTTCATAGCGGAGACCGTACGTGACCCATATTTCATCGAAAGTAGGTCACAGAAACCAAAACTTTTGCACATGATGTTAGATGCATATAAGGAACATTCTGGTGAAAATTCTGCGAAAAAGAAGCAAGATACGCATGCCAGCAGAGACTGGAGATGACCTATATTTTGACGAAGTAGGTCACAGCAACCCAAAATTCTGCACATGACGTCAGAATGTTGCATATAAGGAACATTCTGGTGAAGTGTGGTGAAATCCTGTAAGAAAGAAGTAATATACGCATGTCCAAAAATAGGTCACAGTGACCCCAAATTGTGCACGTGAATCCTGCAAAAGAAGATATTAAGAAATGAAAATCGGACTCACGGACAGATGAAAGAACTAACAAACGAACTGACACAAATACACCCAGACGACATTGTGATCGCTAAGTCGAGATCTGTAAACAGGCTCGACAATAACTGCTAGTAACAAGCATCACAATGAATTATAATGCGAGCGTCATGTGTAGATGTTCCTGTTGAAGGTGCTTTATTAGACAGCTATTTATACCTTGCAGATTCCTCTATGGCCAGATAAGACTTGTTGTAATGTATAATTATTAGTTATTACGCCGTATCGTAGGAAACTATTAACTGTTCATTATATCTTAACCATTTCTCATTTTAGAGTATCTTCTTTAAGTTATGCTCTGAAAAGAAATTCAATTAAAATGACAATCTTGTTTTTGGAAACACCCGTTTTATTGACATATTAAGACTGTTCAATGTAACAACAGGCACAATTAAGCCACTATGTTCATGTATTTTTCAAGTATCATATTGAGATTCCTTGAGCAGTTTATGAGTAATAATCCAGAAACAAATATTTTGACAAATTTACTATCTTGTTTCAATGGAAACAACAAAGACATTGCTTTTAGATAGTAAAGGTAGCACAAGCTGCCATTAGGTTGGTAATTTTTTTCAAGAAGATACCTTGAGTGATGGTGCAGTTATATTCCGGATCTCGTTTCCATGGAAACAACAAATCGTTGATATTAGACAGTTCTATATACCAAAAGGCACCACACGATCACTAGCTTGATATGTGTAGCACGTTTTAAGAACGGAAGCAAATATATGGCAGGTTTGGTTCCATGGAAATTTTAAAATATTGATGTAAGAAAGTTCTTTACATCAATAAAAAACTAGACCATCAGCTTGATCTCTTATTTTCTCTCTTGTTTGTGTTTGTTGCTTCCACTGAAGTACACTGTCAGTACATATTTACTGATATATGAAGAAAGTTCATGAAGATGCAATGAATGGTCTTAGTATTCAACATTTTGAAAAAATTACTATTTTGTTCCAATGGAAAGGCAAAAATAAAATTATATGATAAAGCTCTATAGATCAAACTGCACCACATGATATGTGTCTATAGATCAAACTGCACCACATTATATGTGTCTATAGATTAAACTGCACCACATGGTATGTGTCTATAGATCAAACTGCACCACAAGATATGTGTCTATAGATCAAACTGCACCACATGATATGTGTCTATAGATCAAACTGCACCACATGATATGTGTCTATAGATCAAACTGCACCACAAGATATGTGTCTATAGATCAAACTGCACCACATCATTTTTGTCTATATATCGAACTGCACCACATAATATGTGTAGTGCAGCAAATTTCATGAAGACACCTTGAACAGCCTTTGAGTCATTCACTTAAAACGTGTGTGAATGATGAACAGATGGATAGGCTTTGTTGGCAGGAGATAACCAAGTCATATAGGGCACACAACTCCAGTAAGCAAGTGATATAGCGCATGTAACTCCATTAACCTCAATAACCAGGCCATATAGGGCACATAACTCCAATAGCCAATTCATATAGGCATATAACTCAGTAACCAGGTCATATAGGGCACGTAACTCCAATAACCAAGTCATATAGGCATATAACTCAGTAACCAAGTCATATAGGCATAGTAACCAGGTCATATAGGGCACGTAACTCCAATAGCCAAGTCATATAGGCATATAACTATGTAACCAAGTCATATAGGCATATAACTCAGTAACCAGGTCATATAGGGCACGTAACTCCAATAGCCAAGTCATATAGGCATATAACTCAGTAACCAGGTCATATAGGGCACGTAACTCCAATAGCCAAGTCATATAACTATGTAACCAAGTCATATAGGCATATAACTCAGTAACCAGGTCATATAGGGCACGTAACTCCAATAGCCAAGTCATATAGGCATATAACTCAGTAACCAGGTCATATAGGGCATGTAACTCCAATAACCAAGTCATATAGGCATATAACTCAGTAACCAAGTCATATAGGCATATAACTCAGTAACCAGGTCATATAGGGCACGTAACTCCAATAGCCAAGTCATATAGGCATATAACTATGTAACCAAGTCATATAGGCATATAACTCAGTAACCAGGTCATATAGGGCATGTAACTCCAATAACCAAGTCATATAGGCATATAACTCAGTAACCAGGTCATATAGGCATATAACTCAGTAACCAGGTCATATAGGGCACGTCCAATAGCCAAGTCATATAGGCATATAACTATGTGACCAAGTCATATAGGCATATAACTATGTAACCAGGTCATATAGGGCACGTAACTCCAATAACCAAGTCATATAGGCATATAACTCCAATAACCAAGTCATATAGGCATATAACTATGTAACCAAGTCATATAGGCATATAACTCAGTAACCAGGTCATATAGGCATATAACTCAGTAACCAGGTCATATAGGGCACGTAACTCCAATAACCAAGTCATATAGGCATATAACTCCAATAACCAAGTCATATAGGCATATAACTCAGTAACCAGGTCATATAGGGCACGTAACTCCAATAGCCAAGTCATATAGGCATATAACTCAGTAACCAAGTCATATAGGCATATAACTATGTAACCAAGTCATATAGGCATATAACTGTAACCAAGTCATATAGGCATATAACTCAGTAACCAGGTCATATAGGGCATGTAACTCCAATAACCAAGTCATATAGGCATATAACTCAGTAACCAGGTCATATAGGCATATAACTCAGTAACCAGGTCATATAGGGCACGTCCAATAGCCAAGTCATATAGGCATATAACTATGTGACCAAGTCATATAGGCATATAACTATGTAACCAGGTCATATAGGGCACGTAACTCCAATAACCAAGTCATATAGGCATATAACTCCAATAACCAAGTCATATAGGCATATAACTATGTAACCAAGTCATATAGGCATATAACTCAGTAACCAGGTCATATAGGCATATAACTCAGTAACCAGGTCATATAGGGCACGTAACTCCAATAACCAAGTCATATAGGCATATAACTCCAATAACCAAGTCATATAGGCATATAACTCAGTAACCAGGTCATATAGGGCACGTAACTCCAATAGCCAAGTCATATAGGCATATAACTCAGTAACCAAGTCATATAGGCATATAACTATGTAACCAAGTCATATAGGCATATAACTATGTAACCAAGTCATATAGGGCATATAACTCAGTAACCAGGTCATATAGGCATATAACTCAGTAACCAAGTCATATAGGCATAGTAACCAGGTCATATAGGGCACGTAACTCCAATAACCAAGTCATATAGGCATATAACTATGTAACCAAGTCATATAGGCATATAACTCAGTAACCAGGTCATATAGGGCACGTAACTCCAATAGCCAAGTCATATAACTATGTAACCAAGTCATATAGGCATATAACTCAGTAACCAGGTCATATAGGCATATAACTCAGTAACCAAGTCATATAGGCATAGTAACCAGGTCATATAGGGCACGTAACTCCAATAACCAAGTCATATAGGCATATAACTATGTAACCAAGTCATATAGGCATATAACTCAGTAACCAGGTCATACAGGGCACGTAACTCCAATAGCCAAGTCATATAGGCATATAACTATGTAACCAAGTCATATAACTCAGTAACCAGGTCATATAGGGCATGTAACTCCAATAACCAAGTCATATAGGCATATAACTATGTGACCAAGTCACCAAGGCATCAACTGTTTGGAAGATTAAAGAATTATTACAAAAGGAAGATTTACACAAATGATGAGATAAAGCTAAATTAACTTGTAAAAAACTACCATATATTTACTAGTTAATTAAACGTATACAATATACAAAATAGAATTTAGAGAAAGATAACAATACCATATACATAACGTGAACACTAAATATACAATAAACAAGTTAAACATTTTAATCTTAACATTCTCAACAAAAAATGGTGTAAAATACCATATACGATTAAAGGGACTGGAATCGATGCGGTTGCATTCACAAAATCTCAATCATACCAACATGGTCGTACATTAGATTTGTGCCAAAGAGAAATGCAAGTCAAACATCACTTATCATTAAAGTTCAAAGGTGTCATTAGAATGACTGCAAGAATCATTTTTTGGTGTTGCTTCACTTTTGGCTATCAAAATTATGCATTTTTAATATGTCACTGCATCAAGATACATATTATGTGGCACGATTCATCAAAATGTAGTGGAAGGTGGCCAAGTTTGTAGGACTGTGAGAGGTAACAAGAAATATAAAACTTACTGGAACTATACGTGAGCAAGTTAACCAAATGTTTAAACAGATGGCTCGAACGTTTTTGATTGGTTGTCCATCCTTATTTGGGTTATTTGATCATTACCAAGAAGGTGAGTTTCTTTTGCCTCAACATAGTTACGATGATAGTCGTTTCACCATTTTTTGGTTTTTGAATAACACAGCGGGTTCTTTTGCCCCAACATATGTTTTTTGAGTAAATGTCTTTGTTCTCCAGGGGATTTTTTAGGATTCTGTTTTATTACAAATACATTTAAATCTTTGTTACTGAATGTCTCCGTATGTTGTTATTGAACATTTTATTTCTATATTTTAATTTTACAGAAATCCCGTTAGAAGAATGAGGTTTAGGGGAATATGGTTTAAACTTCCCTCTGGTGTTACCTGTCACAATTCATACGATCTCATACATCTACCCTTTCTCGTGTGGCCTGTCACAAGATACATGATCTCATACTGCCACTCCCTCTGGTGTGACCTGTCACAAGTCACATGATCTAATACGGCCACCCCCTCTGGCGTGGCCCGTCACAAGTCACATAATCTCATACTGCCATTCACTCTGGTGTGACCTGTCACAAGTCACATGATCTAATACGGCCACCCCCTCTGGTGAGGCCCGTCACAAGTCACATAATCTCATACTGTCACTCCCTTTGGTGTGGCTTGTCACAAGTCGCATAATCTCATACTGCCACCCCATCTGGTTTGACTTGTCACAACTCAGATGATTTCATAATCTCATACTGCCATCCCCTCTGGTGTGACCTGTCACAAGTCACATGATCTTACCCTGCCACGCCCTCTGTTGTGGCCGGTCATAAGTTGCATGACCTCATACTACCACTCCCTCTAGTGTGGTATGTCACAAGTCACTTGATCTGCCACTCCCTCTGGTGTGGTTTGTCACAAGTCACATAATCTCATACTGTCACTCCCTATGGTGTGGCCTGTCGAAAGTCACATGATCTTATCCTGCAAATCTCTCTGATGTGACCTGTCACAAGTAAGATAATCTTATACTACCACCCTCTCTGGTGTAGCCTGTAACAAGTCACATGATCCCATATTGCCACTCCTCTGGTGCGGCCTGTCACATGATTTCATTAAGCCATTCACTCTGGTGTGGCCTGTCACGTCACAAGACCTCATACTGCCATCCTCTCTGGTGATCCCTTTCACAAGTCACATCATCCCTAATTAGCCACTACTCTGGTGCGGCCTATCACATGATCTCATTATGCCACTCCCTCTGGTGTGGCCTGTCACATGTCACAAGACCTCGTACTGCCACTCCCTCTGGTGTGGCCTGTCACAATTCACATAATCTAATACAGTCACTCCCTCTGGTGTTACCTGTCATAAGTCACATGATCTCATACAGTCACTCCCTCTGGTGTGATCTGTCACAAGTCACAATCTCATACTGTCACTCCCTCTTGTGTGGCCTGTCACTGGTGTGGCCTGTCACAGGTCACACAATCCCATACTGCCACCCACTCTGGTGTGGCCTGTCACACGTAACATAATCTCATACTGTCACTCCCTTTGGTGTGGCCTGTCACACGTAACATAATCTCATACAGTCACTCCCTCTGATGTGGCCTGTCCCACGTAACATAATCTCTTACTGTCACTCCCTCTGGTGTGGCCTGTCACATGTAACATAATCACATGCTGTCTCCCCTCTGATGTGGCCTGTCACAAGTAACATAATCTCATCCTGTCACTCCCTCGGGTGTGGCCTGTCACATGTAACATAATCACATACTGTCACTCCCTCTGGTCTGGTCTGTCACACGTAACATAATCTCATCCTGTCGGTCACTCTGGTGTGTCCTGTCACAAGTCATATGATCGCATCCTGCCAGTCCCTCTTGTATGGCCTGTCACATGATCTCATCCTGCCACTCCCTCTAGTGTGGCATGGCCTTTCACATGATCTCTCCCTGCCACCCTATTTGGTGTGGCCGGTCGTCATGATCGCATATACTTCTCTCTGTGGTGTGGCCTTTCACAAGCAATTTCAACGGTCTTGTTCCAGAATTTATGTCATTCGGTAGGGTCACAAGCTATTGTCAAGAAGTGTGTTTTAAGTAAGGTCACAAGCTATTGTCAAGAAGTGTATATTGGGATAAGGTTGCAAGACTATTGCCAAGAAGTGTATATTGGATAAGGTCACAAGACTATTGTGAAGAAGTGTATATTGAGGTAAGATCAAATGACTATTGTGAAGAAGTGTATATTGGGGTAAGGTCACAAGACTATTGTCAAGAAGTGTATATAGGGTAAGGTCACAAGATTACTGTCAAGAAGTGTATATTGGGGTAAGGTCACAATACTATTGTCAAGAAGTGTATATGGGGTAAGGTCACAAGATTATTGTCAAGAAGTGTGTATTGGGTAAGGTCACAAGATTATTGTGAAGAAGTGTATATTGGGTAAGGTCAAACAACTATTGCCAAGAAGTGAATATTGGGAAAGGTCGCAAGATTAGAAGTGTATATTGGGGTAAAGTCACAAGACTATTGTCAAGAAGTGTATATTGGGTAAGGTCAAATGACTATTGTCAAGAAGTGTACATTGGGGTAAGGTCACAAGACAACTGTCAAGAAGTCTATATTGGGTAAGGCCAAATGACTATTGTCAAGAAGTGTGTACTGAGTAAGGTCAAATGACTATTGTCAAGAAGTGTGTATTGGGTCAGGTCACAAGACTATTGTCAAGAAGTGTATATTGGGTAAGGTCAAAAGACTATTGTGAAGAAATGTAAATTGGGTAAGGTCAAAATACTTTTGTAAAGAAGTGTATATTGGGTCAGGTCACAAGACTATTGTCAAAAAGTGTATATTGGGTAAGGTCACAAGACTATTGTCAAGAAGTGTATTTGGAGTAAAGTCTCGACCATTGTCCAGAAGTGTATATATCAAAAGTTCGACAAAGAACAAGAGGTCAATGACCTTGAAGCTCTACTGATAGATTTTTGATAGCTAGATCAGCACTCCTGTGAAGTTTCATGATAATCTGTCTAATAGTTTCGGAGGAGTAGTCGCTATAAGTGTTTACTATATAACTCTATAACAAAGATGGCCCCGGCAGCCATGTTTAATGTTGAATCAAAACAATTTTCAATAAGGACCAACATCATGTCATGCTGATCAGTTTAGAAAAAGTCCCATATCAATATCACTTATCGTTTACAGGAAGTAGTCGCTACAAATTTGTGTTTTTTTAAATTTATTTTTCGCTGTGGTGGCCATCTTGAATTTCCGGCCGACCTGAGATTTTGCTAGAATCAACTAGACATCAAGAGTAACATTCCTGTGAAATTTTATGAACATTCATTTAGTAGTTTCAGAGGAGTAGTCGCTACAAGTTTTTACTATATAACCCCATGTAAACAAAGATGGCCGCTGGCAGCCATGTTTAACATTGAATCAAAACGATTTTCGACAAGGACCAACGTCATGTCATGCTGATCATTTTAGAAAAAGTCCCATATCATTATCACTTATAGTTTTCGAGAAGCAGTCGCTACAAACTTTTTTTATGCCCCGAAAAGGTTTCGGGGGCATATAGTAATTGCACCATCCGTCCGTCATTCCTCAGTTCATGTACAGACTGTACCTTCAAAACACCTGCATGGATTTTGAATTCACTTGGCACAAGTGATCCCATAACAAGATGATGTGTCTTGCGCAAAACCCAGGTCCGTACCTCAAAGGTCAAGGTCACACTTGCAGTTCATAGGTCAAAAACAGGTACGCATTTTCGTGTCCGGACCGTAACGTCACAACCCCTGCAGGGATTTTTAAATAACTTGACAAGAGTGATCATAAGAAGACGATATGTCGCGCGCAAAACCCAAGTCCATACCTTAAAGATCAAGGTCAAACTTGCAGTTGAGAGGTCAAAAACAGGTACACAATTTTGTGTCCAGATCGTAACGTCACAGCCCCTGCAGGGATTTTTAAATAACTTGGCACAAGTGATCACCATTATGAACAAGACGATGTGTCGCGCACAAAACCCAGGTCTTCAAGTTCAAGGTCACACTTGGAGTCAAAAGTCAAATCGTGTCCAGTCAATAACTGGCATTCATGGACGGATTTTCAAATAATTTGGCACAAGTGCTCACCACAACAAGACGATGTGTCGCGCACAAAATCTAGGTCTGTGGCCCCAAGGTCAAGGTCACAAATCTATTTTTTAGCTTTGGTGGCCATCTTGGATTTCACATCAATATGAATTTTTGCTAGGATCAACTAGACTTAATGGGCAACATGTCTGTAAAGTTCCATGAAAATCCATCCAATAGTATCAGAGGAGTAGTCGCTACAAAAAAAAGTTTACAGACAGACGGACGGACAATGGACACCGCACCACAGCATAAGCTCTGCTGATCTTTGTTCAGTAGAGCTAAAAATGAATAAATGAAAAAAATATTTTATGACAAAAAATCATATTTGGAACAAAATTTAACTTTTGACTTTTATAAAATGGTGAGGTCATGTGACTTTTGTCGTGAAGAGTGTTGTAAAAAATTAAGAAGTTATAGCCTATGTTAATTTTATGTCATGCCTGACAATGGTCGCAAGGAAAAAGCGATCCCTATGTATCCCTTTTTTCATTTAGAAGGCAACACAAACAGCGCTTACCAACCACCCATGTTGTTTGGTATATATTTAATATAAACTCTATTGTGTTCAATAAATTTTCAAGAAACAGATGTTTGATCATGTAATTTTTCACAACATATCCTCTGTGTGTGTGTGTGTGTGTGTGTGTGTACTTCTACGTCTCTCCACCATAGAATAGCCTGTGTGTGTGTGTAGTTATTAGTCTCTCCACCAAAGCATATCATGTGTGTGTAGTTCTAAGTCTCTCCACCACAGCATATCATGTGTGTGTAGTTCTAAGTCTCTCCACCACATCATATCCTGTGTGTAGTTTTAAGTCTCTCCACCACAGAATATCTTGTGTGTGTGTGTAGTTATTAGTCTCTCCACCAAAGCATATCATGTGTGTGTAGTTCTAAGTCTCTCCACCACATCATATCCTGTGTGTAGTTCTAAGTCTCTCCACAACATCATATCATGTGTGTAGTTCTAAGTCTCTCCACCACATTATATCATGTGTACGTGTAGTTCTTAGCCTCTCCACCACAGCATATCCTGTGTTTATAGTTGTAGATCTTTCCACCACAGTATAGCCTATGTGTGTAGTTCTTAGACTCACCACCACCGCACATCATGTGTGTGTAGTTCTTAGTCTCTCCACCACAGCATATCATGTGTGTGTGTAGTTTTTATTCTCTCCACCCCAGCATATCCTATGTGTGTAGTTCTAAGTCTCTCCACCACAGCATATCTTGTGTGTGCTGTTTTTGGTCTCCCCACCACAGCATATCCTGTGTGTTTAGGTCTAAGTCTCTCCACCACAGCATATTAGGTAGGACTACCTAAGTCTCTCTGCCACAGTATAGCATGTGTATGCAGCATAGATTGTTTATATACTGGCATTAGTCCTCAAAGTTATCCAATATCTGTTTTACCGTAGGCCATAATGCAAGCCAGATACAGAAAGAATAGGCAGGCTGCAGATTTCAATTTAATTTTTAAAATGTAAATAATAATTGCACTATTTTTTTTTATCAATTCATACACTCAGCCAGACTAGAGAGTTCTTAAGGTTTATGAAATATAAATCTGTAGAGAAACACGAGTGTTCGGTTCAAAACATTCAAATCACACTACAAAGAAGCATACACTGCAAGCATGCTGCAAAATATCTGATTTTGTCCAGTACTCCAGATGGCAGCACACTGAATATTTTTTAAACCATTGGAGTTACCTCCCTTGCAGATTTTGAATTTTTGTTGACAGTGAGTACATGTTAAAATGTCTGCTGCCATTCAAGCTAGGTGTTTAAAATATATTGGTTATAAATAAATACATTTGTTGTACAGTGAAGAAAAGAAGTGACATATATTAATGTGATTTCCTATTATATTCAGTGGTATGAATAACTCCAACATTCAGGTTTGCAATGTGTTTTCGCAGCCGCTTTTTGTCCTTGTATTTCGATCGTTCTTGACTTTAATAAATGTCGTTCATGTTTATTTTTTAAACTTCTGTACACAGTAAACAAAGGCTCAAGTGAGCTATTTCCATCATTCACTCATCTTCTGTCTGTATGTCCACCAACAATTGCTTTAAACAGGATCTCCTCTGAATAGGCCTCTTGTTTCGAAGCAATACCATGTTTTTGTTTTTTTAAGGAATTTTACTGTTAGCTTTTAGTTCTTGGAGAGAGGTGGGTATCATGATATTCAACAAGAATAACAACTCATATGATATTGTACATGTGCAAAGTGATATTGTGATACTATATACTGGATTGAAACATAAGCATATACTGTACTGAAACATATATGCAGTATGTTTCCAGCATAATTAACATATTGCCATACATAATATATCATTGCAGTATATACTGCAATGAAGCATATACTGCATTAAAGCATATTTGCTGTATGTTTCCAGCATAATTTACTTATTTGAAACATGTTGATTCATGCTTCCTGCATGTTAATCTTTATGGAAGTAGTTTGCAGCATGAAGGAAGCATTGCTGCAATCATACTGCAGTAATACTCCAAAATCATACTGGAAGTACGCTGGAAATATAATGCACTTTTCATTTTTAAAATGTGTTGCTTTTTAAGTTCAATAAAATCTCGACATACTTCAACTCTCACTGATTATGTTCTAGTCTACCACTTCTAGTCTACCACTTTAGCATGTCTTTAGCCCTACAGCCTTCATAACAAAACATTAAAATCCAATAACATTTACACATATTATTGCGAAAACAAGAAACTTCTTGACTGACAGACAACTATGAACATCGTGCTATTGCAAAAGCTAGTCTGGCCTATGGCCAGTAGAGCTAAAAATGGATTATCCCCATCTAACACAGATAAATAAAATCATGAATAAAGTAATGCAAGGTAACTAAACCTAGTTAAATTTAAAGAATAACTGCTTAAACACAGTGTATGAGATTCTTTTTCTCGAAAAAAACTATCTTCCGTGATGCAGCTTTGTTAACTGCCATCTTCGTCATCATAGTCGCCTCTAGCAATCTGAAATTGAAAACAAACAAATTATGTATATAATTAACAAATTATATACATAATTAACATGATGCCAGTACTTAGATATCTCCACCCTATTGCTGATGTTGGAATATACAGACAATAGGTTTTATTATAATACAGTTGCTCTGTTTGTCGTTGGTATCGTATTAGTTTGATTGGTTTAAATTGACAAATGTCGTGACATGTTAATTATGTATATACAGGACATCCTTAGTGAAATGAAAATAGGCCATGATGAAAGTTCAGACATGAGTAAAACACAAGTTTATATAACACAAAATGTATTAGGTTATTGAGCAATTTAGCAAAGTATATACAGCCCTGAATAAGATTTTTAAAAAACTTGTTTATATGTTTTGAGCAAATAATTGTGTAAACAAATATGGTATTCTTGGTTGATTAGTTGAGCAATTTATCATGTACTGAGAATGCACCTTACCTAACAATCTAAAATCTAGAAAAAAAAACACAAATGTATCCATGGGACCCGAATGCCCCGTTTAAGGGTTATCACTTCCTTAAACTTACATTACACTTATATGGATGTATGAAGTTAAATAAAACTCTATACAATCATGAGTAATGGAGTTATCAAAACTGTCATGCAGATGTAAGTTTGGATACAGTTTAAAACATCTTATGGCATATCTAAGTAAGGGACTTAGCTGAAGGTCATTCATACCGACTTACGTTTAGTAGGAACGTGTTGCTGTCAAGTAGATGTTAGTCTGCATGAGGTTTGAAAGTTGTATGCTTTTGGTATTTGAGTTACGGACTTGAATGCGAAACTTGAATGTAAATGAACAAAGTGTGACAAGTAGGTGAAGGTCAATAATATTGACCTATTTTTGGTAGGAAGTGGCTCTGTTATATAGATGTGTGTGAAGTGGTTCTGTTATATAGATGTGTGTGGTTCTGTTATATAGATGTGTGTGGTTCTGTTATATAGATGTGTGTGAAGTGGTTCTGTTATATAGATGTGTGTGAAGTGGTTCTGTTATATAGATGTGTGTGGTTCTGTTATATAGATGTGTGTGAAGTGGTTTTGTTATATAGATGTGTGTGAAGTGGTTCTGTTATATAGATGTGTGTGAAGTGGTTCTGTTATATAGATGTGTGTGTGAAGTGGTCCTGTTATATAGATGTGTGTGTGGTTGTTATATAGATGTGTGTGGTTGTGTTATATAGATGTGTGTGGTTGTGTTATATATATAGATGTGTGTGGTTGTATTATCGATGTGTGTGGTTGTGTTATATAGATGTGTGTGGTTGTGTTATATATATATATAGATGTGTGTGGTTGTGTTT
The DNA here is from genome assembly GCA_037043455.1 of Cyrtodaria siliqua. Lineage (NCBI taxonomy): Eukaryota > Metazoa > Mollusca > Bivalvia > Adapedonta > Hiatellidae > Cyrtodaria > Cyrtodaria siliqua. Next base: position 122,730 of record JAWPHD010006771.1, read on the forward strand.
TATAGATGTGTGTGGTTGTGTTATATAGAAGTGTGTGGTTCTGTTATATAGATGTGTGTGGTTCTGTTATATAGATGTGTGTGAAGCGTGAAAGCTGTATGGCTGTTAGTATCTGAGTATTTGACTAAATTAAAAGTTAGAATGTAATTAATGTAATTTAATGAAGTGCAAAAAGTAGGTGACGGTCATTCATATTGACCTATTTTTGGTAGAAACACACTGCTTAGATGTAAACATGTGAAAAGTTTGAAAGATCTATGGCTTCCGGTGTTTGAGAAATGGATTTAGTGAAAAATTTGAATGTAAAACTTGTTTGTATGGATGGACGGAAAGACTAGGTTAACACTATATACTCCCGCTCCGCTTTCGAGGCAGGACATAACAAGGGCTCATAATAAGTTCTGTAACAAAAGTAAACACATACACAATGACTTACATCTATGACTTACATCTATGACTTACATCTATGACCTACATCTATGACCTACATCTATGACCTACATCTATGACTTACATCTATGACCTACATCAATGACTTACATCTATGACTTACATCTATGACCTACATCTATAGGCCCTATTCTGGTTAAGTACATCAATGACTTACATCTATGTCTTACATCTATGACCTACATCTATAGGCCCTATTCTGGTTAAGTACATCAATGACTTACATCTATGTCTTACATCTATGACCTACATCTATGACTTACATCTATGACTTACATCTATGTCTTACATCAATGACTTACATCTATGACTTACATCTATAGGCCCTATTCTGGTTAAGTACATCAATGACTTACATCTATGTCTTACATCTATGACCTACATCTATGACTTACATCTATGACCTACATCTATGACTTACATCTATGTCTTACATCTATGACCTACATCAATGACTTACATCTATGTCTTACATCTATGACTTACATCTATGTCTTACATCTATGACCTACATCTATAGGCCCTATTCTGGTTAAGTACATCAATGACTTACATCTATGACCTACATCTATGACTTACATCTATGACTTACATCAATGACTTACATCTATGACTTACATCTATGACTTACATCTATGACCTACATCTATGACTTACATCTATGACCTACATCAATGACTTACATCTATGTCTTACATCTATGACTTACATCTATGACCTACATCAATGACTTACATCTATGACTTACATCTATGACTTACATCTATGACCTACATCTATGACTTACATCTATGACCTACATCAATGACTTACATCTATGTCTTACATCTATGACTTACATCTATGACCTACATCTATGACTTACATCTATGACTTACATCTATGACTTACATCTATGACTTACATCTATAGGCCCTATTCTGGTTAAGAACATCAATGGATTACATCTATGTCTTACATCTATGACCTACATCTATGACCTACATCTATGACTTACATCTATGACTTACATCTATGACCTACATCAATGACTTACATCTATGTCTTACATCTATGACTTACATCTATGACCTACATCAATGACTTACATCTATGACTTACATCTATGACTTACATCAATGACTTACATCTATGACCTACATCTATGTCTTACATCTATGACTTACATCTATGACTTACATCTATGACCTACATCAATGACTTACATCTATGACTTACATCTATGACTTACATCTATGACCTACATCAATGACTTACATCTATGACTTACATCTATGACTTACATCAATGACTTACATCTATGACCTACATCTATGTCTTACATCTATGACTTACATCTATGACCTACATCTATGTCTTACATCTATGACCTACATCTATGTCTTACATCTATGTCTTACATCTATGACTTACATCTATGACCTACATCTATGTCTTACATCTATGTCTTACATCTATGTCTTACATCTATGACTTACATCTATGACTTACATCTATGACTTACATCTATGACCTACATCAATGACTTACATCTATGACTTACATCTATGACTTACATCAATGACTTACATCTATGACCTACATCTATGTCTTACATCTATGACTTACATCTATGACCTACATCAATGACTTACATCAATGACTTACATCTATGACCTACATCTATGTCTTACATCTATGACTTACATCTATGACTTACATCTATGACCTACATCTATGTCTTACATCTATGACTTACATCTATGACCTACATCTATGTCTTACATCTATGACTTACATCTATGTCTTACATCTATGACTTACATCAATGACTTACATCTATGACTTACATAAATGACTTACATCTATGACCTACATCTATGTCTTACATCTATGACTTACATCTATGACTTACATCTATGACCTACATCTATGTCTTACATCTATGTCTTACATCTATGACTTACATCTATGACTTACATCTATGACTTACATCTATGACTTACATCAATGACTTACATCTATGACCTACATCTATGACTTACATCTATGTCTTACATCTATGACTTACATCTATGACCTACATCAATGACTTACATCAATGACTTACATCTATGACTTACATCAATGACTTACATCTATGACCTACATCTATGACTTACATCTATGTCTTACATCTATGACTTACATCTATGTCTTACATCTATGACTTACATCAATGACTTACATCTATGACTTACATCAATGACTTACATCTATGACCTACATCTATGTCTTACATCTATGACTTACATCAATGACTTACATCTATGACTTACATCAATGACCTACATCTATGACCTACATCTATGACTTACATCTATGTCTTACATCTATGACCTACATCAATGACTTACATCAATGACTTACATCTATGACTTACATCAATGACTTACATCTATGTCTTACATCTATGTCTTACATCTATGACTTACATCTATAGGCCCTATTCTGGTTAAGTACATCAAACATGCACTCCATTTGTGTTCCATTTATATTGAAATGCATTCATGAAGTACAGAGTTAATAAAACAATGCACTTAGCATTTCATTTTGCATATTTCAACAGCATTTCGAATGCATTCCGTTTGCATTCTATTTAGTTTAAGTACTTTAACAGAATCTGAATATGTACATGAACAATTTCTAATAAAATAATCCAACTTAAATACTTCACTAACATATAGTGAGAAAAGCAACTTTGACATGCAGGATTATATACATTAAACAGCAGGTTGCTTCCAAGTTTTGTATCATTTTTATGTATGCTACATTCACAATATTGTATTACCAAAAAACAATCGCACAAGACAACATCTGCATTTAATGACAGGCAATGTAGCTGGACTAATACATAAGTACAGCTATACCCAGGCCATGCAGCTGGACTAATACATAAGTACAGCTATACCCAGGCCATGCAGCTGGACTAATACGTAAGTACAGCTATACCCAGGTCATGTAGCTGGACTAATACGTAAGTACAGCTATACCCAGGTCATGTAGCTGGACTAATACATTAGTACAGCTATACCCTGGCCATGTAGCTGGACTAATACATAAGTACAGCTATACCCAGGTCATGTAGCTGGACTAATACATAAGTACAGCTATACCCAGGCCATGTAGCTGGACTAATACATAAGTACAGCTATACCCAGGTCATGTAGCTGGACTAATACATAAGTACAGCTATACCCAGGCCATGTAGCTGGACTTATACATAACTACAGCTATACCCAGGCCATGTAGCTGGACTAATACATAACTACAGCTATACCCAGGTCATGTAGCTGGACTAATACATAAGTACAGCTATACCCAGGCCATGTAGCTGGACTAATACATAAGTACAGCTATACCCAGGCCATGTAGCTGGACTAATACATAACTACAGCTATACCCAGTCCATGTAGCTGGACTAATACAAAAGTACAGCTATACCCGTCTTGGAAGACAGGCCATGTAGCTGGACTAATACAAAAGTACAGCTATACCCGTCTTGGAAGACAGGCCATGTAGCTGGACTAATACAAAAGTACAGCTATACCCGTCTTGGAAGACAGGCCATGTAGCTGGACTAATACAAAAGTACAGCTATACCCGTCTTGGAAGACAGGCCATGTAGCTGGACTAATACAAAAGTACAGCTATACCCGTCTTGGAAGACAGGCCATGTAGCTGGACTAATACATAAGTACAGCTATACCCAGGCCATGTAGCTGGACTAATACATAAGTACAGCTATACCCAGGCCATGTAGCTGGACTAATACATAACTACAGCTATACCCAGTCCATGTAGCTGGACTAATACAAAAGTACAGCTATACCCGTCTTGGAAGACAGGCCATGTAGCTGGACTAATACAAAAGTACAGCTATACCCGTCTTGGAAGACAGGCCATGTAGCTGGACTAATACAAAAGTACAGCTATACCCGTCTTGGAAGACAGGCCATGTAGCTGGACTAATACAAAAGTACAGCTATACCCGTCTTGGAAGACAGGCCATGTAGCTGGACTAATACAAAAGTACAGCTATACCCGTCTTGGAAGACAGGCCATGTAGCTGGACTAATACATAAGTACAGCTATACCCAGGCCATGTAGCTGGACTAATACATAAGTACAGCTATACCCGTCTTGGAAGACAGGCCATGTAGCTGGACTAATACAAAAGTACAGCTATACCTGTCTTGAAAGACAGGCCATTTAGCTGGACTAATACATACATACAGTTATACCCGTCTTGAAAGACAGGCCATTTAGCTGGACTAATACATACATACAGTTATACCCAGGCCATGTAGCTGGACTAATACATAAGTACAGTTATACCCAGGCCATGTAGCTGGACTAATACATAAGTACAGCTATACCCAGGTCATGTAGCTGGACTAATACATAAGTACAGCTATACCCAGGTCATGTAGCTGGACTAATACATAAGTACAGCTATACCCAGTTAATGTAGCTGGACTAATACATAAGTACAGCTTTACCCAGGCCATGTAGCTGGACTAATACATAAGTACAGTTATACCCGTCTTGAAAGACAGGCCATTTAGCTGGACTAATACATACATACAGTTATACCCAGGCCATGTAGCTGGACTAATACATAAGTACAGTTATACCCAGGCCATGTAGCTGGACTAATACATAAGTACAGCTATACCCAGGTCATGTAGCTGGACTAATACATAAGTACAGCTATACCCAGGTCATGTAGCTGGACTAATACATAAGTACAGCTATACCCAGTTAATGTAGCTGGACTAATACATAAGTACAGCTTTACCCAGGCCATGTAACTGGACTAATACATAAGTTCAGCTATCTTGGAATAGGCCATGTAGCTGGACTATTGTTCGGGACGCTTGTTTCAGCCAAAGGTTTTTTGGACCTTTAAGACAAAATTCAAATAGGACATAAATAAGATGTTCATCAGTGAAACAAACATTTTTAGTGGTAAATAAAAATACTTTACTTTTCAAAATCGGTTCTGAAATAAAAATTCCACATTCGAAGATTGTTTTTGATCGGGCATTTTCAATGCAAAATTCTGCTGCTTCAAACATTCGAAAAATATTTTTTTATAGATTTTTTATCCAGAAATGGATTTAATGTGTTGGATAAATATAAATTAAGACACTCTAAAAGTTTTATAACAAAATATTAGGGCAAACTGAAGTTATTTGAGATTTCATAATTTTCTGCTGCCCCAACAACAAGGAATTTACATGGAAAAAGCCCCACCAAAAAGCATTTTGGCTGTAAAATATTTATTTCTGAACCGATTTTGAAAAGTAAGGTATTTTTATTTACCCCTAAAAATTCCAGATATAATGATATATAAGTTATGGACATGTTTATAAAATTGCTCATGTTAATGCCAAAATACCTTTGGCTGAAACAAGTGCCCCAAACAATAATACATAAGTACAGCTATACCCATCTTGGAAGACATGTAACTCATTCTGCAAAAACAAACTCGGACTCGGATTGGAAGAAATTTTACTCCCGGCCAACTCGGGCTGGGATGGTAAGACATTTTACTCCCGGCCAGCTCGGGCTGGGATGGTGAGACATTTTACTCCTGGCCAGCTGACCTCTTGTTACCCATGATTTTCTCCACTCTGTTATACAGAACTCCTTTCGAATGCATCAGGCGAGCACATCTGGCTGATTTGAAGTAATTAAACCTATTACCGGTACCTACTTTTCATTAACTTGTAGACGCAAACAAGTGTGAAGGTTGAAAGCTCTATGGCTTCTACTGTCTGAGAAAAGCACTTAACCAAAACCTTCAATGTAAACGGACATTCTAATATTTTGGGTTTATGAGCTTTTTCCTTCTTTAAACTAGAACTATCACTAATGGTGATTAAGACCCCTGCAAACGCGTATGCCAGCATATACGCATCTCCACTTCATACTAATGCTTCTCGCATAGTTTGGTGAAAACCCCACATATAAAAGGAGTTATGGAGAAATAGCACGAAAAAATCTTTTTTTGAGAAAATATTCAAGGGTCCTGAACTCCATCAAATATCACTGGACCAGAACCCCATGACGATATGCGCATTGCCATTTTATACTGATGCTTCTCACAAAGTTTGTTGAAAATCCATCAAGGGGTTATGGAGAAATAGCACGGACAAGATTTGTGTGTGAAAATATTCAGATAGAACAATGCACATTTCATACTGATGCTTCTCATAATTTTTTGTGAAATTCCATCAAGGGACTATGGAGAATAGCGCGGACAAGATTTTGAACAGACCAACTGGAAAACTGACCAGCAGAGTGACTCCTATATATACCACCTCAAACTTCATTTGCTAAAGAATTTATGAATGTTCTGTAAATACAATTTTAAGATATTCTCATTTTAATACTACATTTTTTCAAATAAAATTGTATTAGTGTTGCGTTTAAGCATGGCCTTCCAAGACGGGGTTTCCTGTATTTACAACAACAACATATGAGACTCACATTGATCATATCATCATCGTCATCATTATCATCATCCATATCCACTATTGTTTTATCCATACCCTGAATATGGTGTGTTAGTAAATATACAGTGCTTAAATATGTATAGTAAAATAACAAAAATGCCCTGAAATCATTACTTCTTTTTGGGGTTAATTTTTGTAAATTGTTTTAATTTTCATGATAGATTGAATTTAATTTTGTTACATTTAAATGTTTGAAACTAGAGATTTATAAATGGAGTTGTTAAATAGTGCCTTATGTCTATGTTGTTGATGATAAATAGTGCCTTATGTCTATGTTGTTGTTGATAAATAGTGCCTTATGTCTATGTTGTTGTTGATAAATAGTGCCTTATGTCTATGTTGTTGTTGATAAATAGTGCCTTATGTCTATGTTGTTGCTGATAAATATTGCCTTATGTCTATGCTGTTGTTGATAAATATTGCCTTATGTCCATGCTGTTGTTGATAAATAGGGCCTTATGTCTCTGTTGTTGTTGATAAATAGTGCCTTATGTCTATGTTGTTGTTGATAAATAGTGCCTTATGTCTATGTTGTTGTTGATAAATAGTGCCTTATGTCTATGTTGTTGTTGATAAATAGTGCCTTATGTCTATGTTGTTGTTGATAAATAGTGCCTTATGTCTATGTTGTTGTTGATAAATAGTGCCTTATGTCTATGTTGTTGCTGATAAATAGTGCCTTATGTCTATGTTGTTGTTGATAAATAGTGCCTTATGTCTATGTTGTTGTTGATAAATAGTGCCTTATGTCTATGTTGTTGTTGATAAATAGTGCCTTATGTCTATGTTGTTGCTGATAAATAGTGCCTTATGTCTATGTTGTTGTTGATAAATAGTGCCTTATGTCTATGTTGTTGTTGATAAATAGTGCCTTATGTCTCTGTTGTTGTTGATAAATAGTGCCTTATGTCTATGTTGTTGTTCATAAATAGTGCCTTATGTCTATGTTGTTGTTGATAAATAGTGCCTTATGTCTATGTTGTTGTTTATAAATAGTGCCTTATGTCTATGTTGTTGTTCATAAATAGTGCCTTATGTCTATGTTGTTGTTGATAAATAGAGCCTTATGTCTATGTTGTTGTTGTTGATAAATAGTGCCTTATGTCTATGTTGTTGTTCATAAATAGTGCCTTATGTCTATGTTGTTGTTTATAAATAGTGCCTTATGTCTCTGTTGTTGTTGATAAATAGTGCCTTATGTCTCTGTTGTTGTTGATAAATAGTGCCTTATGTCTATGTTGTTGTTGTTGATAAATAGTGCCTTATGTCTATGTTGTTGTTCATAAATAGTGCCTTATGTCTATGTTGTTGTTTATAAATAGTGCCTTATGTCTCTGTTGTTGTTGATAAATAGTGCCTTATGTCTATGTTGTTGTTCATAAATAGTGCCTTATGTCTATGTTGTTGTTGATAAATAGTGCCTTATGTCTATGTTGTTGTTGATAAATAGTGCCTTATGTCTATGTTGTTGTTGTTGATAAATAGTGCCTTATGTCTATGTTGTTGTTGATAAATAGTGCCTTATGTCTATGCTGTTGTTGATAAATAGTGCCTTATGTCTATGTTGTTGTTGATAAATAGTGCCTTATGTCTATGTTGTTGCTGATAAATAGTGCCTTATGTCTCTGTTGTTGTTGATAAATAGTGCTATGTTATTGTTGATAAATAGTACCTTATGTCTATGTTGTTGTTGATAAATAGTGCCTTATGTCTATGCTGTTGTTCATAAATAGTGCCTGATGTCTATGTTGTTGTTGATAAATAGTGCTATGTTATTGTTGATAAATAGTACCTTATGTCTATGTTATTGTTGATAAATAGTGCCTTATGTCTATGCTGTTGTTCATAAATAGTGCCTGATGTCTATGTTGTTGTTGATAAATAGTGCTATGTTATTGTTGATAAATAGTACCTTATGTCTATGTTATTGTTTATAAATAGTGCCTTATGTCTATGTTGTTGTTGTTGGTGCCTTATGTCTATGTTGTTGTTGATAAATAGTGCCTTATGTCTATGTTGTTGTTGGTGGTGCCTTATGTCTATGTTGTTGTTGATAAATAGTGCCTTATGTCTATGTTGTTGTTGATAAATAGTGCCTTATGTCTATGTTGTTGCTGATAAATAGTACCTTATGTCTCTGTTGTTGTTGATAAATAGTGCTATGTTATTGTTGATAAATAGTACCTTATGTCTATGTTGTTGTTGATAAATAGTGCCTTATGTCTATGCTGTTGTTCATAAATAGTGCCTGATGTCTATGTTGTTGTTGATAAATAGTGCTATGTTATTGTTGATAAATAGTACCTTATGTCTATGTTATTGTTGATAAATAGTGCCTTATGTCTAAGCTGTTGTTCATAAATAGTGCCTGATGTCTATGTTGTTGTTGATAAATAGTGCTATGTTATTGTTGATAAATAGTGCCTTATGTCTATGTTATTGTTGATAAATAGTGCCTTATGTCTATGTTATTGTTGATAAATAGTACCTTATGTCTATGTTGTTGTTTATAAATAGTGCCTTATGTCTATGTTGTTGTTGATAAATAGTGCTATGTTATTGTTGATAAATAGTACCTTATGTCTATGTTGTTGTTTATAAATAGTGCCTTATGTCTATGTTGTTGTTGATAAATAGTGCCTTATGTCTATGTTGTTGCTGATAAATAGTGCCTTATGTCTCTGTTGTTGTTGATAAATAGTGCCTTATGTCTATGTTGTTGTTGTTGGTGCCTTATGTCTATGTTGTTGTTGATAAATAGTGCCTTATGTCTCTGTTGTTGTTGATAAATAGTGCCTTATGTCTATGTTGTTGTTGATAAATAGTGCCTTATGTCTATGCTGTTGTTCATAAATAGTGCCTGATGTCTATGTTGTTGTTAATAAATAGTGCTATGTTATTGTTGATAAATAGTACCTTATGTCTATGTTGTTGTTTATAAATAGTGCCTTATGTCTATGTTGTTGTTGATAAATAGTGCTATGTTATTGTTGATAAATAGTACCTTATGTCTATGTTGTTGTTTATAAATAGTGCCTTATGTCTATGTTGTTGTTGATAAATAGTGCCTTATGTCTATGTTGTTGCTGATAAATAGTGCCTTATGTCTCTGTTGTTGTTGATAAATAGTGCTATGTTATTGTTGATAAATAGTACCTTATGTCTATGTTGTTGTTGATAAATAGTGCTATGTTATTGTTGATAAATAGTGCCTTATGTCTATGTTGTTGTTGATAAATAGTGCCTTATGTCTATGTTGTTGTTGTTGGTGCCTTATGTCTATGTTGTTGTTTATAAATAGTGCCTTATGTCTATGTTGTTGTTTATAAATAGTGACTTATGTATATGTTGTTGTTGTTGATAAATAGTGCCTTATGTCTATGTTGTTGTTTATAAATAGTGCCTTATGTCTATGTTGTTGTTTATAAATAGTGCCTGATGTCTATGTTGTTGTTGATAAATAGTGCCTTATGTCCATGTTGTTGTTGATAAATAGTGCCTTATGTCTATGTTGTTGTTAATAAATAGTGCCTTATGTCTATGTTGTTGCTAAAAAGTGAAAAAAGATTTAAAAATGTCTCGCCTTACAGCACATTGTCAGTTATGGTAATTTGTCATCAAGTGTGACAAATTGAAAAGATTTTATATCATGAAATTATCACTATCTGTTTTAACATATTATTTTTTACATAACAGGGTATCAGTAGCTTCTTTTACACTTTTGAAGCCATATCTCGATCTCTCCTGCAAAAGTTGGAAGAAATTGATTAAACAAGAAGCACCGCTCATCAGTGCAGACGCTCAACTTTGGAGACCTTGTGTATTTATTGGGAAACTAAGTTGAAGGGCATAGTCCTGCTTAACTGCATAGCCATTGTCTGTACGAGTTCTTTACATGACAGTAAATACATGTGTGTTGAATACTTCACGGGGATTCTGAACAATCGTGAACCATTTTGATTGAAATGACAAAGCTGAAAAGCTTAAATGCAAAACTTTAACCAATTTTTCCTAAGTATAAAAGCGGCAGTAATTGTGTTAAAATAATGAGTTATAGAACCTGGCTCACATGATGTTGTCTAATAATGCCAAATACATGTGTGAAGTTCCAGTTATATATGTAAAGTATTTTCCAAGCTTACATACCGGTACACAACCGTAACCATTTTTTGTAAGTATAAAAATGCCCATATAATTTTTTTTAAATTAAAGCATGAGTTATAGATGTTGTCTAATGATGTCAAAGATATGTGTGGAGTTTCAACCCATTATGTTATGTAGTTTCCAAGATACAAGCTTACATGCAACACTTTAACCATTATTTCTAAGTATAAAAGGGCCATAATTTTGATGAATTAAAAGCTTAAGTTATAGAACCTGTACCTATGATGTTGTTTAATGATGCTAATACTTGTGTAAAGTTTCGATCCATTCTGTGAAATAGTTTCCGAGATACAAGTTACATATCCATATTTTCTTTAAATTAACATACATAACTTTAACCAGGGGACGATGCAGATACAAGCTTACATACACAACTTTAACCAGACGACGATCCAGATACAAGCTTACATACACAACTTTAACCAGACGATTATCCAGATACAAGCTTACATACACATCTTTAACCAGACGACGATCCAGATACAAGCTTACATACACAACTTTAACCAGACGACGATCCAGATACAAGCTTACATACACATCTTTAACCAGACGACGATCCAGATACAAGCTTACATACACAACTTTAACCAGACGACGATCAAGATACAAGCTTACATACACAACTTTAACCAGACGACGATCAAGATACAAGCTTACATACACATCTTTAACCAGACGACGATCCAGATACAAGCTTACATACACAACTTTAACCAGACGACGATCCAGATACAAGCTTACATACACAACTTTAACCAGACGATTATCCAGATACAAGCTTACATACACATCTTTAACCAGACGACGATCCAGATACAAGCTTACATACACAACTTTAACCAGACGACGATCCAGATACAAGCTTACATACACAACTTTAACCAGACGACGATCAAGATACAAGCTTACATACACAACTTTAACCAGACGACGATCAAGATACAAGCTTACATACACATCTTTAACCAGACGATTATCCAGATACAAGCTTACATACACAACTTTAACCAGACGACGATCAAGATACAAGCTTACATACACATCTTTAACCAGACGATTATCCAGATACAAGCTTACATACACAACTTTAACCAGACGACGATCAAGATACAAGCTTACATACACATCTTTAACCAGACGATTATCCAGATACAAGCTTACATACACAACTTTAACCAGACGATTATCCAGATACAAGCTTACATACACAACTTTAACCAGACGACGATCAAGATACAAGCTTACATACACAACTTTAACCAGACGACGATCAAGATACAAGCTTACATACACAACTTTAACCAGACGACGATCAAGATACAAGCTTACATACACAACTTTAACCAGACGACGATCCAGATACAAGCTTACATACACAACTTTAACCAGACGACGATCCAGATACAAGCTTACATACACAACTTTAACCAGACGACGATCAAGATACAAGCTTACATACACAACTTTAACCAGACGACGATCAAGATACAAGCTTACATACACAACTTTAACCAGACGACGATCCAGATACAAGCTTACATACACAACTTTAACCAGACGACGATCCAGATACAAGCTTACATACACAACTTTAACCAGACGACGATCCAGATACAAGCTTACATACACAACTTTAACCAGACGACGATCCAGATACAAGCTTATATACACAACTTTAATCAGACGACGATCCAGATACAAGCTTACATACACAACTTTAACCAGACGACGATCAAGATACAAGCTTACATACACAACTTTAACCAGACGACGATCAAGATACAAGCTTACATACACAACTTTAACCAGACGACGATCCAGATACAAGCTTACATACACAACTTTAACCAGACGACGATCCAGACACAAGCTTACATACACAACTTTAACCAGACGACGATCCAGATACAAGCTTACATACACAACTTTAACCAGACGACGATCAAGATACAAGCTTACATACACAACTTTAACCAGACGACGATCCAGAACAAGCGATGACAATACCTCTTTTTCCTTAGAAAAAAAGTCAAACTAAGCAATTAAAATGGCCCAATGACTCTGAATTGCTCACTTTATGACCTTGACAAGGAAAAATAAAGACGATCAAGCTTATAAATACCAGATAACTTTAAAACCAAAATGCCAATGTTCATGCAAGAAGTAAATCCTTAAAATTGGTTATTGTATGCACATGTTCAGTAAGTAATGAGATATGTGTCAAGTTTAATTGTAATCAGCGCAAATGAACACACAAACTTATTTTCAAAGAAATTCAAAGTTTAAGGAATTAAGGAAAAAGAACTCTAGTTAAAAAAGTTTGCTTTGTCACGTGGCAATGTTCCACCCAATATTTAACTATGAGCAAAGTTTAAAAGGTCTAGTGCATACAGTTTGTGAAAAAGTGACCTAAACGCAAAAGTTGAACGTAAAAATTATTAAGTTATCTGCCCTTTGCTTGGAGGGTCAAGGTCACTTCCACAGTTGCTATGTCACGTTGCGATTTACCACCCAATAAAAAATATAAGCAAAGTTTGAAAGGTCTAGTGCATACAGTTTGTGAGAAAATGACCTAAACGCAAAACTTGAATGTTGACGCCTTCGCCGCCACCGCCGCCGCAGCCGGAAAAGGCGAGACAAAAGCTGTTACGGTTTTGACCATTAATACTGCTGGCCTAATTTAAACAAATCTGAAGCCATTGATTTAAGGATCATCCATGTGAAGTTTGGTCAAAATTGACCATGCAGTTTTTGAGAAGTGGTTAAAACAAAAGTTAACGCTGGACGACAGAAAGACGGAAGAAGTGTGATCCCAATTATTATAAAGCAGGTGAGCTAAATATCAAGGTACACATTGTGACAGTCAACCAAATGGTAAAACTGCCTGTCATGAATACTACAGTGAATTCTGAACAATGTTCCGACCAGTAATCCTTTATTTTGTTCTGCATATACAAGTGTTTTTTTAAAGTAAATTCATTATCACCCGAATGTTTTAAATGCATTATAATTGTCCTATATATCTCATTAATAAAGGGACATACGGTAATCTTGTTTTTTTTTTTAAAACTCACGGTGTCCCAATTATTTGCAAATCATTAATATTAATTATGACAATAGTTCAAAGCAAATTGTGTTTGCATATTACTGTTGACTATACTGCACCAATGATATATATATATTATGATAGAATAACCAAGAAAAGAAAACTCAACATTGTATGACCTGTTATTTAATCCTATGCAAGCAAGCAGGTTTAATGCCAAAACAATACTGGATTAATAAATGTAGGTGTTAGTTTTAATGCTTGATAAACGATTCCAGATTGGTGTGAGTCCCTTCAAGCATTAACCATTACCGGTGTTTGTTTTCTAGCATTGCAGATATATAGTGCTGCTTCTTTGTACAATGTTGTTGTATGATTACTGTATTCACCCATGTAACGGCCCCAAAGCCCTTTAATATAAATTCCCAAAAATTGGGGGTGCTTCTTTTTATTTTGAGTAAATATATCTCATCCAGTTGCCTACACATTAGTAATCAGAAACAAGTCGTACCAAACAACGTGTGATGATACAAAATCTTACATGTAGTTTCGTGTGCTGTGAGATTTTAATGATGTAAACAAAGGCTGATCATGTGTCAAAAACACGAATTAAAAGGGGACAATGACATAATGATTGTGTTTTATGATAGATGATGGTTTAATAATGAAATAATGATTGTCTTTTGTGATGAATGATGGTTTGATAACGACACAATGATTTTTATGATGGATGATGGTTTGATAATGAAGTAATGATTGTGTTTTGTGATGGATGATGGTTTGTTAATGATGCAATGATTGTGTTTTGTGATGGATGATGGTTTGGCAATGACACAATGATTGTGTTTTGTGATGGATGATGGTTTGATAATGATGCAATGATTGTGTTTTGTGATGGATGATGGTTTGGCAACGACGCAATGATTGTGTTTTATAATGGATAATGGTTTTATAACGACATAACAATTGAGTTGATGGATGATGGTTTGGTAATGTCGTAATGATTGTGTTTTATGATGGATTATCATATGGTTTGACAATGATGGATGATGATTTGATAAGAATGTCATGATTGATTTGTATTGATGGATGATGGTTTAAAATTATATGGATAACGGTTCGAATATAAAGTTAAAAACTCTACTTTTATTAAAAGACAAGTCAGTTTAGTTTTGGTCAGTTTTGGTCATGATGAGAGCGTTTATTCATTTTCATTTAGAAAATAATAGGAGCAGATGTCCTTAAATGGATGAATACAGTATGCTTGATAATCTGTTATGATAGCCTTACACTACTACAGCTTTGTGTGCAACTCACTCATTCTTCTGAGCTAGAATCGGTATCTGTCACCCACTCATCATGTATTATCTGAGTTAGTTAAAATAAAATGAATTCATGTTTCTAACCATTGATGTACGAGAGGTGTTCAACTTATAACGTAACACTTCCATTTTGTACCTGATTCAAACATCTTGACATTCACGCCGAGTATGTTCATTTTAATGTCAAGTATAATGTTTTTTTCGATAAAAACATTATGACATGAACTATTATGTGATTCCTAATTTTGCTGCATCCATATTTTTGTAAAATGGTAAAGAATGACATTTGAAGCAAAAATCTTCAATTATAAACAGTAACGGCAAAACAAATTTAAAAACAAATGCTTGCAATTTGTCGTTTAAGGTAGTAGTAGTCTGATAGGTGCATTTGTGAGTGTAAAAAAAATGGAATATGATTTTTTTTGCTATTTGTCGATTTTCACGATTTCTGAACTAAAACTTTCAAAATTATTAAATCTATAAAAACTTCTAGTTCGAAACATCAACTGCAGGCACTGATGTACTCTTCTATAAAAAATAATTTCCGTTACTTTCTTATAAGAAAGGAAATGAAAAAATATATAACTTAAGATTTAGGGGCAACACACATACATTTGCAAATAATGATGAAAACAAGAAGCCCAAGAGGGCCTGTGGACGCTCTACTGGCTAACATGGCTCTTATAACATCAATGAAGCAAGTGAGTGACTGCCATTTACGTTTTTTTGGAAGTTTCGGGCAAAAAACAGCTTTTGAACTAAATCAGGGCCATAACTAAAGAATCTTTAAAGTTCGGTAAAGATCAGATGAAAATGAAGGCCCTACCGTATTAACGAGGCAAAATATAGCATTTTTAACTAAATCAAGAGCCATAACTCCTCTGTTACTGGTCCGACTTGTCCAACATAGAGCTAAAAAAAAAAATATTAATTAAAAAAATAAATAAATTAAAAAGTAAAAAAAAAAAGTAAAAAAAAAAAAAAGGGCCATAACTCCGCTGTTCCTGTTCCGATATGGCTAGTTTTTGAACTTGCTCGAGCTTTCATTGATATTAACAATCTGATTAAGTTTGGTAAAGATCAGATGAACAATAAAGCCCCTATCGTCTTAACGAGACAAAATATAGCATTTTTAACTAAATTAAGGGCCACAACTCCGCTGTTACTGGTCCGATATGGTTGGTTTTCGAACTTGTTCGAGCTTTCAATTACATTAACAATCTGATAAAGTTTGATAAAGATCGGATGAACAATGAAGCCCCTATCGTCTTAACGA